>LUCH01000683.1:33454-65470 GCA_013368495.1 Paragonimus heterotremus | reverse complement strand
CATGTTGACTATGCAGGACCCATCCATAATCAGTATTATTTCATTATTGTTGACTCCTCCAAATGGCCGGAAATTTTCATGTTAAAGAATCAAACAACAGATTCCACAATAAAGTGTCTCAATCACTATTTCGCACAGTTTGGGGTTGCTGATACGATTGTTAGTGACAACGGGCCACAGTTTACATCAGGCGAATTGTCTAATTTTTGTCGTTCATTGGGTGTGCAACACATGCGAAGCCCCGTTCATCACCCGCAATCAAATGGACAAACTGAACGTTCCAAAGGAGTTTGATAAAATTATAAGGTGAAGGGCGTGTATCAGAAATCGTGGAGACATTTCTGCGAACATATCGATCAACTCCAAATCAAGCACTGCCTAACAACCAGTCACCAGCAGAAGCGTTCCTGGGCCGGAAGATGCGTACTCCTTTAAATGCCATGCTCCCGCCAACCGTTTCGAACCAGCATAACTACGAAATGGAGAGTCAATTTAATCGGCACCATGGGATTCGTATGCGCGTATTTTCCCCTGGTGACTTGGTGTATATTCGTGACTTCAGACAGCGAACTAACCCTTGGATCCCAGGAACCGTGAGAGCGAGAATCGGTCATGTACTGTACGCAGTGGACAGTCAGGCAGGCACAACCAGAAGACATGCCAATCAGATCAAACGCAGATACACGATAGATGACAACTACGAGAACAGCCATTGTGAACTGCCGCTAGATATACTACTTGATACATTTTCTTTACCAAAAGCGAAAACTCCTGAACCTGAACAACCCGACGTACCGCCACCGGAGAGCAGTCCGGAAAGAAGACATTCGAGACGCATACGTCCCCCAATCCACAGATTTCAGATAAATCCCTATAGACGATCGTACTTGTGATATTTTCTTTTTTTTAACAGGGAAAGGTGTACGGTCCATCTACGTTACGTTCATGCATGTGCATTCACACACATACACACAATTGTCCACTGACGTGAATCGTCCCGTTTCACGCCTGCCGGTTGCAAAAGTCACGGGCTCCCAGACATGCTTTGTACTTTTCTGCTAGGCTTGTTATTGGCTAGTCGATACGTTCACTGTAAACTCTATCCATTGTTATGTGTAACCCACTTTTATGCTGGCGCAGTCAGGATACACAAGGTTCCTCCTAAATCCTTTGAGTTCTCTCTTCAGTTCGTAGTGCAGATACAGCACCTACTACTCATCAAAAATCTGTTTAACAACTTTGACAGTTGGAAAGCAACCGGAAGGCACTTGAACCAATCGATGGTCATTGGTTCTCAACAGACACCGAAATTATCATGTCACAATTCTCGGTACCGTTGTCATCATCAATCGGACCTTCATCAACAGGATCGCCACCGACACCTTACTGTTACACAACCGTAGAAAAATCTATGCTTACAAAACGGAAACAAGCGATGTTTTGTTCATCATTATTTGTCCAAACTGAGATATTCAATTTGAGAACATCGATGCCGTACAATCGAGTAGCAACTGAGACTAGGGCGTAATACGCGAGACAGGTTTCTTGTGTATTTCACTGTGTGACCCAGTATTTGCACTCAAACTGAAAATAACTCATTCAAACAGCGGTCATTTTCACACTCCTCCACGGGACTAGATTAGCAAACGCATCGTTTGATAGGATTTGGATCCTTACATCATTCTCTTTGGTTTCCTTAAGGCAGGTGGTCCGGTGGATGCGGCCTTTTTCTGACCATCCCATGGTCGATCTGCAGCATCCCAGCATCACGTCACTGCGCTGTAGCGTCATATGAATTCAGCTGGGATACATTTTCAACGAGATGTACACGTCTCTATTCGCAACACAACCGGCAAATTCTTTTCTGACACCTGACCCTCATCTATTTGATCCCGCAATTGTAGTTTCTCTCGGAATAACAAGATATTTCGAAAATCGTCAGGTCACACCAAATCAGGTCAGTTCAGTAGTATGTCTTATGCCCAGTTGGAGGACATTTAACTCAGTGGGCTTGGGACATATCGTAATGACAACCACATTCATGGTGGGAGGGAGAGGGAGATAGTTCTTGGACAGCTTCATATCATATGCATATTTGATTAGAAAAGTATGAACAAATGTTACGTAAAATGAGAGCAATGCTGTCAAATGCATTGATGTTATTTAGGAAGCAGACGCGAACAGCTCAGGATGTTTCATCAGGAGATAAGTAAATGAAATGTACTTGAAAAGCTTGAGCATGAAGGTGGAATGTGAACAACGATCTGTAATGTCCACTTTAACTTCCTCCGATTAAGCTCTCGTCTAGTTCAATATAAATAACCAGTAGATTTGAATACCAACAGACTATCCTGAAGGTTCCCGCATTATTGAGAACTGAAATTTAAAAAATCCCTACTTTTACACAAGACAGACACCATTATGTTAAACACACTTTTTCCGACGTGATGCATATGTTGTATACCGCTTGGATACAGTTTTTCATCCATAGATGTCATTATCGGGTTCAAAATCATCTTGTTCTCGTGGGTCGTTTTTACTTAACCACATAGTCCATGGGGATTTTTAAAAAAGATAATCGGTTAGAATAACCGGTTTTGTAGGGATACTTGGCCTGGTCAACTCAGTGGCAGCTCCTAGTGAACCATTCTTATCTCCTTGCAGTACGACCTCGCGGCAATTATTACACCCGGCCGCAGAAAGCTGTGATGGGTTGATCTGATATCAGAATATTCGGTAGCAGTCATAGTGTTCTTCGGTGAAGGTAGCGGTTAGTCTTCGTTTGGGGATTTTTTATCAGACCACTATGCAGACCCAATCCTGTCATAGTATAAATTTCATTACAAGCACTCAGGGGTGACAGAAAAGGTCCCATGTTTAGTTCGTAGTAATAAGGAAATTCACAACTCCAAACTTATCTTCATCTGAATCTCTGTCAACTTGTGCGGTGGCCCATCATCAAGGTTTTTGTTTCACACGCAAGTGACCTCAAACCTAATTAAAGGTTGGTTCACTAAATCTACAGTTTTTTTTCTGGGATTGACTCTAGTCAATCCTTACAAACGAGCGTCCTGACAAACTGGAGTTTGCCCATTACCAGAGGCTTCTGTGAATCTGACACCTTCAGATTTTAACCTTGTAAACCATCACTAACACCAGCACATCTTCGCCAAAAGTTACTTGCATAATTTCTAGCTATCTCCCTAGCTTGTTATTCGACTTTGAGGTCGTAAAATGCAAAGAATGGAAAATAAAATCTTATCATTTCGTTTTTTTTTGGGCTGAGATTAATCAAAATTAACTGCTTTACACAAGAGTGATGGGAAGCATGGAGTTACGACAAACAAAACGAGAAAGTACACAGTTAACTACTTCCGTATAACCATAGAATGTGGAATTTCAAAGTCAAACATCTCGAAATTTATGGAGACTCTCATTGTGATCTGGTACAGTCAACATATGCAACCAAACAGCCGGTTTAGTAGATTTTCCCTCTCTGAACGTGTTGGCTGCGTAACAGTCGCAGACAGACGAAGCTTAAAGTCTTGCGCTGTTTGTGGCAGAGTGGTGCACGTGAGCTTTCTCCTCACTGAGCATTATTCATCAATATAAAGGAATTGTATTACGTATGCAATCGAAGATTGACGATCTCTAGCGAATACACTCAATAGCTGCAACGGACAAGGCACAGTGATGAGTTACCGAAATGCAAGGAGAATTCGCACACTGCATGCAGCATACTCAACCCACAGGATATCCGAACAATGCAAACGACGACGACCACGTGCATTGCGGTATGAATCACGAAGACAGTTGTGTACAACAGTTATCGGATCAAAACAAAAAGGCACGTTCATAATGTCAAGGATGTTCTCATCGAGCGTTCATCTTCTGTCGAGGGTGTCGTCATCCGTGAAAGTAGGGAACGGATAAAAATACATGGCGCCCATTTTAAAACCTTCAACGCAGTTTCTGTTTCATTACAGAATGACTAGTCGTAAAGTGCGTCCATCTTGTCCAACTGAAGCACCTCTGAGTAAACAGGCATTAATCATCCCGGCAGTTTCCAGAGCAGTGATGGCAACTACAGGGCAGTGGATAGGCGCGTTTTCAGTGACTCATCGTCAGGCTAACTACTACACATTTATACTATAACTTCACAAAAGAATCATCAATCGTTTGACATGGAATTTTTACCGTCCATGCAGAACTAATTAACTGGATAGCTGAATCACCAATCCTTGCGCTTATAGGTAGGTGCTTCTCTTGGTATAAGATAAACTAGCTTGTATGTGAGCTGACTTGTGCTACGCGATCGCTCAAAACTGGATAACAGAAACGGTCCGGGTACCCGGAGTTCGAACCTACAACCTTATTCTCAGAAGTCGGCTTAGTTACCACTGGACCCTCTCCGGCATACAGCAACATTTATTTGATTATCAATAGTCGAGGAGGGTTTTTCTATTCAGTAGCAACAAACAGAGCCAGCCTCCCACCTAACGTTCACGGACCAGTCAGAAAACAAATAAAATTATGCCCGATATATGAACGATATGAACGGTTTCTGAGATTGTCCTTGATCTATAATCAAGTTCACGTGCTGTGTTCCCGTGTGCGAGCATGAAATGACTCACCCCCTAGGCGGTTGCACTCTGTCACATCTAGGCGATTTTAACTCCATGTGGTGGCGATTATGACAGGACCCAATCAGTTTTGACAGACCGTTGGCGCGCAGCAACGGGATGAGGTTTTATGAAGCCCAGTATTAAAAGTAGAACAGGGAGCTCGTGGATAACATGTTTATAGTGGCATATTAGTTGCGAATATCCTGGTAGAAGAGGTCCAACAAAAGTCACTAACAAAGAAAATCAAATACAATTACTTTGCTTCCATTCATGCTCTAAATATGCATAGTGGCTTGTCAGTATCTCTGGGCACATTGTGACGAGAGTTAGGTATCCACTTGTCCCGTATCTGTACTTCTTACGACTGAGAAACACATGAAAACACATGGTATGCTTTTACGTGCAGTCGCGGAATCTGGGTATACGAATCGAGACTCACTTTGCTTCACCTCGAGAGATTCTGTGTGTGAGGGACAGACGGCCGGGCATCTGCGGTGCAGTTTGCCCACAAACTCATCGTAGAATATAGCTGGAAGCACACGGTGGGGTCTTAAATGAGATGATCTGTTGTATGCTTGTATGATGGATTGCTCATGTCAGTGAACGTTGAAGAAGATCTCAGCCACCAATCACTTGCGTTCCTTATCCATGTTTGTTGTCTGGGCGTTTGAAGTGGTTGGGGGGGGGGCGGAGTCGGTCCTGTTTGAGTTCATGTAACATTGACTGCCTTGTCAAAAGTTGACTCTGTCCACTCTCATTCCGCCTTCTCTATCCGGTTTGAATCAACAAGTCTTTGTCGTCTTCTGTTGTCTCCTGTCATTACCACTTCTCTGAATCCATGCGCTCGACAATGTCAGTCTTTACTTATCGAGACCGCCGTCTTCTAACGGTTGTTTATAATAGTTTTGAAGTCTGAAACTTAACGTCCCCGTTTCCAAATGCAGGACTTTTCCACAGCTTGTCACGTGGTTTCTATGATTAATGATCTTGGCTTGAGTTCCGTGCCTATTTGTCAGGACGGATTCATCCTGTAGGTACGTTTTCATGAGTGAGTTTTTCCTGTGAACTATTCCCTTTGTGACAATTTCTACGTACAATTGATTCTCGAACAATTCATCCTGATCAGTTCATGCCGGGCCAATTCCTCCAATGGCCAAATCATTCCAGCACAATTCCTCTCATGCGCGGTTCGTTCCGGAACAATTAGTCCCGGAGACAATCCCTCTGTGGGCAGTTCATCTCAGAGTGATTGATCCAGAGAAATGCAGTGATCACGAAAAACTACGGAATCTGATTAGAGCTTACGTTTTGTTTGTACTGTGTATAAAAGTGTGTGACGAAGAGCATCATTCAATGACCTTCAATCTGAGTTACGTTTGCATTCTGTTCAGATGATCGTTTTCATTCTTGTAGGAATCAACAGTTAAACGGAACTCATGTAATAACGTTTCCAAATTCATGTCATTCACATTTCAGGTGATCATTCGATAGTTTCCCCCCCACTTTTTCACGAGGCTAACACAAACCGGAGTACACGTCCGAGCAGTATCTTGTTAAAAAAACATCTTCACTGCAACTAGTTGCAGGCCTGTTTAATGATATCGGCTGACTCGGTATCCACAGTTACAGTCAATTAAAACCTTTAGTGCTACAGAACTTTATCTCAAGATGATTTAGATCGGGAAGGAGTTGTCCGAAAGCTAAATTATTCATGGATAATTTACTGTGGATGACTCGGGTGGTCATCGTCTCCACGACCCCTATCAACCCTCTTCAACACGACTCAACCAGCTACAGACTTAGTGATGTAAGTGAATGTTGTAGATGCTAATTGTCCTTCACCTTTTGCGTGCGCCAGGTGGACTTGGCATTCTTCTCACTGATTTCCAAGAGGTTTTGTGAAGCACAACGTGTCACATCTAATTACTTTACTTACCAAGTCTGTGTGGCATTCATTTTTGGATTGATGGAAAGAAAAGCAGCTCGTCACGACCAAATGGCTTTCGAATGGATGCTTGTTTCTTGCTATTCACTCTGAGTGATTACATTTTAACTTATAAATATTTTCACGTGTTATTTTTGTTAGGTCACCAGAAGAAACTTCTTTTGGCCATTGAGAGATTGCAACGCCAGCTAAGAGGTTGTGTTATGATGTTGGATTCGACAGATTGCCGAACCCAGATGGGTATACCAGTCGACAGTACAGCTTCTCCGCTGTCGTCACAAAAAGCGACTTTCCAACACGCAGGTCCTGATACAACTCCAGCTGTTCAAACCCCCGTTTTGGAATGCCGTTCGACGCACGGGAGGTCATTTTCTGCCACACATCGTAAGCAACGCGAATCTTTTTCTAGAGCAGATTTACTTGTCGTGTTGTTGTTTGCCGGCAATATCTGTCCACTTCACCATGTTGTCTGTCTCAAAGTAAAACTTCACCGTACTGTCACTGTCTGAACGCATCTGAGCTTAAGCGACACCCACTGAACACAACCGAATGAATCTCGTTCATCATACTACTCCACATAATGAGTCCAAACAAGAACAGAAGCAGTCGTGCGTAGCATAGTGTCAGCTTCCAGGTAGGCATCACGACACATTACATCAGTGTAATTCGCAGCCCCTCAAAAGTCGCGGAGTGCAACTGATGTTCCGCTGCACGCCCTCATGCAGAAAGAATTATACAGTAAATACAAAAAATGACTGCCACAAAAATCTAATGTAATTCCGCTTACTTTCACTTATGGTTCGGTCGTTTGCTTGTTAAACGTAGGCATCCTGGTTTTAAATGTTTGCATATAGATAGCTGGTTTTATTAGCTAGGTTCCCCGCCCTCCCCATCTTTTCTTCACGTCCGCCTCAAAGAAGTCGCCTATTCGACTGTTTAGTGACGCATCTTGGCATCTTTGTTTACTTGAAGAGGAAGTGAATATCATTGATATTCCATGGAAGTGAGACCAGGACTACCAGCCAACCAATTCGAAATTTTAGACTCTCGTGGTAGTCATACTCTCGTCGTATACGATTTGTGATTTGAGACGTTGTCTTGCTGTTGCCAATTTAACAAATCGAATGATTACAGAAGACATTTTGGCGTATGAACATAACATTCAACCTCTTGTCTAATAGTGCGTTCACCCTCTCCTTTCGTAGGGTCAGCGGACGTCTATCGTGCCAGCTGAAACACATTTCTTCTTTTCATGGACCATGCTGTCAGCATCTGCATGTGCTGAGCTCCTCCAGGCTTAATTTGTCCTCATCATTGAAGCAACAGAAAATGTTCATTTCAAGTCTAAGGAACGTGATATTTAACTCATAATATGCGCTGTTGTATCTACCGCTGATTACGCGAAATGGTTTTATTAATTTTCTTATGGGTTATTCATGGAGTTTTGTTTGGCGTCCGCTGAAATGTGAATATATTGGACTTAGATGCTGATCTGTGCTCTGGAACACTTTTCACGTTGAAGGCTCATTTTAGCAGTCGTCTTCTTCCTCGTCTTCTTCCTCAGTAGATCTTCTCTGTTGTTCTCGACTATTGTGTGCCAGCATATCTGGACCTGCCTAGTACAGGTAAAGGTGGAGCTGATTGTGTGGCTGAGTTTCTGTTTGAGGTTGCGCATTATGAAACATTAACTCACGCTCTTTCTGGGTCCTTGTATGATTCCATCGTCAACGTGCAAACCTTAGGCACCCTGGGGTGAACTATGTTCATTAAAACCAGTGAAAATGTTAGCCAGTTACAAACTGAATTTCTGCGTCCCAAGTAATGTTCATAGACCATGTGGTGTAATGAATCAGGATTTCGTGACACGATCGTTGGTCTGTTTGAATTTTAGCCTGACTACCTCTGCGTGATTATTTCACACCAGGACTAAACCGATCAGAGTGAAGTGGAGTGTGTCGGCTTGAGATGATGAACATGAGGAGGCAGTTTCGAATTCAGGTGATCCTGGTCAGTGTAGACTAGTAATCTGAGTTGAATAGTTTTCATCCCACTGACATGAGCTTCAGCTGCCAAGCTAGTCTGACCGTAGTTTCGGCGTTGTGTTGTGCTGTTATATCACTCGACTCGGTTAGGTGGTCTGCCCGTTGGGTAAGCCCTTCGGTCTGGACTCTAGATTTTGTTGTCGGGTCTATAGTTCTGAAACGTGTCGTAGATTTATTAACGAGTAAACCAAAGAAGCCATGATCGAGCGATACCTGGACATCATGATAGTTGTGTTTTACCCAGTCACTGTCGAACCTGTGCATCGTCCATTGTAACTTCAGTGGCGATAACCCTGATCAGAATTCCCCTCCGGAATTTGCATCTCTGTAGGTCGCACCAGATGTGAGCTGACTGCTTGTTCACTGGCATTTGTATTTTTGCCACGTTGATATATTGGTTCAAAGGAACTCAGTGTTTCCTGTTTGATCACTCACCAAATGGTGGACAGACTGACTGTTATAGGTCAGCTGCCACTTTTGTTTAGCCAGCAGTTCGCATTATTCTACCCAGTTAACTGTTTTATGTGAAATCCGGTTTACAACCGTTTTCAGTTTCGTCACTCTTGGGTGTCTGACTGAGTTCCATGTTCGACTTCTTCAAGTCTTGGTTTGACCTTGCTGATTCCGTTCGCGGCCTCATCGCTGCCATCAATTGATAGGGTCTGTTGCTGCCCAACCAGTCCGGTAGTTTGGGATCAACAACCTACGATCCACTGACTGAGTCCGGTTGGCTAGTTGAAATTATTTGGCTGTAGATCCCAGCACAAAATTACATGTCCGCCGATGTCATTTTTAGTTTCCACTATTTGAATTAGCGCCTTCTGATTCACTATGCGAATAAATCAAATACACTGGGGTAAACAAATTGGACTGGTCATACATTGACCATTCCGCCGACATATCGCCCCACGCCCACACATGCGAGACATTCGGTGATCGTTAACTGCTAGCTTCCGGGTCCATGTTCCCGCTCGTTATCTAACGAGACTGTCACCATTCAGAGTTACCCATACACACGCACACTAGTTGGACCAGTGGCACCTGACATTACAGTGTGCACTGCACAAAAAAATGTTCAAACCAAACTTAATGCGATGTACCGCAGTGATCTATTGAAATTAGATTTTCATAAAAATTAGGTTTTATACGAACTTGATAATTCACACTACAGATTGCCATCGACATTCGCAGTATACGTCATCAATCCCTAAAAATGGATTACACGTTACGAACATCGCTGAGCGATGCTCATTTAAATTAAGTTCCCTATCTGACCTCGTTCAGTTTGTCACCTAATAATGGAACATTCCCGTGTCACTAAAATTAGTTCGTTGTTTTTTCTGTAGCCGGTCTCACCTATTGGCCATTTATGAATATCTCCCGCCGTCTGTTCATCAGTATGATAGTTTGTCCCTGTTCAGAAAAAAATTTAGTCTAGCGTTCATACTGATAAGTAACGATGTACATAATCTATCACTCTTCTACAGCAGTATTAACGGGAGATGAGACCCCTTCGACCCCTGACTGTGAAAACGACAGTTCCCCGGTTCCTGCTCCGCCTCCCGCATTTCGCGACTCGACTCCGGATCATTTAGGCAAACGGTCTATCACTCAGCCACATTCCACCTGTGTCTCTCGCCAACGACAAGCGGGTGGACGTTCTGTGATCTCACTGCCTCCACCTGTCCCACCGCTTCGGTGTTCTTCCATGGCAGACAATAAGGATTCACCTGGTCTGTCTTCTCCCCACACGAAACATCACTCGCTAAAGATGCGTAATCCCCAACCATTCAGTCGTCGTGGTCATTCACTTCTCGGGCATGAGTCACGTGGTTCCGAATCGGATTTGTTTCGTAATTTGACACGACGTTCTTCTAGCCCTTCTCTTTTCCAATTGAATGGGGATCCTCAAATACCGCAGCTAACCAAATGGGCATCAGGTAACTTGTTTTCTGTTGAATTTTGAGTACATATCACCACCCGAACGATGTTTCGTATACCAGTTCTGTTATGGTCTCCTGCCTCGATCCGTCAATGGTTTCTCTTTGCTTAATCGTCACACTAGCCGCTTACTCCTGGTAATTTTCACCGGATGGTTTTTCACAACAGCTGTTATGACTCTACGAACGACTAGTTTAAAAACTAACTGTTAGAAACCGCTAAATTATTTCTCCAACCCCACTCTGGAAAACAAAGAATGAAACGAAACCAACAAAATCCGTCAAATTTGCGGGAGCGAATTTTCTCATTGTGGTAACCTTTTCAACCTCTCAAACGATTATCCATCATCTTGTCACGAGGTTTTTTGCAAAGTAGCGTATTATCTTTTTACAGCAACATCCACTTAGTTTTCCTGGACGAAATAAGTTATGACCGATGGTAAACATGGATGGTTTGGTGTTAAGACAGCGATGACATTTTCAGTTGGGCGGCATGGGATTGGTGTGCACTCTTCGAGTATGAGATCAAAAAACTGCTATTCTGGTGGAGCACGTGACAGTTCGTTACACAACAGAACGACAGTTGCCTTTTAGACGCGCTAGGTTTGCCAACGTCGTCGGTTGAATCCCGTGTAATTGGGATAGATAGCGATAGATCGCCGGTTGATACATGGGTCAATTTAGTTTACCTTCGTTGTCCAACGGGATGTCGTCGACTCACAGAACTGCACTCTTGGAAACTGTTGTAATCAACATGATCAGCGAATAATGACAATTTCAACCACAGTTGACTTAAACAGCGGAAGACAGTTGGAAGAATACAATATTTGGAGCGACTTTTTGTCGATGTGCAGACAGGTTCTGGAGAGTTGCGACCATCTCACAGGGTTGGGGAATGATGAGTCGGACGAAGTTCATTTTGAAGTACAATTTTAGTGTGAGACTTGACGTGGTTTGGTTGCATTGACAAAAACTGGAACTTGCAGTTGCTACTTTGCTCCTGAAACGGGTAATTTGACTCACTCTCTGTGTACGATCTTTCACGAAGACGTTGAGCAACGCGTGGCAATAAACCAACCATCCCAAATGGCCAAAACAAGATTGGTTCACAATGCCAACAAATGATCAAAGTTAATAAGTAGACAACCTCAACAGTTTCGATCGACGGATCGTTTCTGGGAGATAATTACAATTTGATGCCAAATAGGCTAAAGATGAACTATAAGCACATAATATGACATTCATATCCAACAAAGTTCTTTCGAGCAGTCAACAGGTTCAAAAACGACAGGGACGAGCCGAGCTCCAAAATGTGATGCGCGCACCACTCAAGCAAAGTAAAACAAGCGACAAGTGGCTATTCGCACAACTGTCAACTGACGCGATAAAACAAAAACATCAAGGTCGAGGTCCAGTTAGCGGCCAGAAACAGGGGCAGTAGAATTTACGGGGATAAACGTTTTGGGGGAATTGGGTTGGGTCGGATTTTCAAAATTCGATACAGTCTGTCCGTCACCAGTTTTCCGACGTGACCACGGTAACAGTGAAAACTTATGCAGTGAAACAAATAGATGAGACGGTTTTTTGAATCATTCATCCTCAGGATGAGAGGCGATGGAGCTAGACTTTTCTGTCGATTATTCCAATTATAAAGATGGCCTAAATGTCTTTCATTTAGACTGTTTACGTCACTTCTGTTCGTTTCCTAACCTATTCCCTGGTCGACTTGTAATTATGGTAGGTGCAACTCATGAACGAAATTTCGTGTTTGCTTGATAGTGGATCAGCCAGGTAGATTGGGATTCTTTGATCATATAAAGTATTCCCATTCAGACGTCTTTTGTTGGTTTACTCGCTACTCAGTAGATCATCCACAGTGCCCGACTTTCGTTCATTTGATGCCCACTTTCGTCTAGATGAGCGAGGCCAACACTGCGGATCGCTTGCGTTTCACTGTGTGTTACCCAACTTCGATATCGCTTTCGGATTACTTTACAGGGATGTCGTGTCGTTCTGTCAATATGACCTGCTTCACAGAAATACTTTTTCGGCCTGGACTAAAATATGCCAGATGTCCTACTTTCTTTGCGATTTCTTGCATCAGGAATAGCACATCATTCGTGGAACATTTTCGTCCATTTCCCTCTTATACAAACACCGTATATTGACGAGCTCTGATGAGAGCGAAACCCAAGTCTAGGGCTTCTTTTCGAAAGGGGCCGACTGGAAAGTCTATGGGAATGCAACAGCTGCGATCAATTGCGGGTGATGTTCAACTTTAAATTAACCAAATCCCCGACTACTCATCAGTAATATATTGACTAGTTTCACCGGCTATTAATCTCATTTATGTTGAAAGACCTATATGTTCCGTTAGACTTCTTGCGTAACTGTTTTTCGACGATCATGTGACGAAGTGGGTCATCGGGTCCGGGAATGCGTCAATTATAGGGAACAGAATGTTCCCCAAATCACACTACGCCGCACCCAATCGCTTTGCTACGTAGCTGTTACTAGCCCGTATAACAGTCCTTGGTATTTGTATTCGGAATTTAGCTATTTGCGCGTTAATATCAATTTTCAGTGCAGATGCTGTCAGTACAACCGCTAACGTAGTGGATCTTAGCGCGTTCATAACTGTTGCTCATCTCCCACACGTGTTTCAATAGACCACAATAAATCAGACTGACCTTCCAGATGTCTGACACATAGGGTATTCTTGTATTTAGTTGGGGAGTCAGGGATCCTGGAGTTGAACATTGTTCACATAAGCTTTCGCATTTCGGTACACTCCTTGGCGATGTCAGTTCTGAGATATGCTGGTTAGGGCTCGTCAAAATCGCACACCCGTACACATTGGCGTTTGTTTCCGTTGAGGCGGTTCCCGAGATTGTCCATGGCATAATCCATCGAAGGTGAACACCTTTAATCGCATTTGCTCGCAGTTTTTAACTGTCGATGAATGTTTCCAGACGGTCTTATACTCTCTTGTAAAGAAGACTGCCAAATAAAGGAAATCCTGACCTTATGCTTGTATCATTAGTCTGTTGTTCAAATGATCACGAAAGTTCCACATCTAGTTGTTTAGGACACCGGTTTGTATGCTTAGTGTTCAGGTTGTCCTATTAAGTATAACCTGGCCAGAGTAAGACGAAATCTGGACATTGTGCTGTGTACAGTGTGAAATGAATCGTGTAGGATGGTGGCTTTGAGCTACTGTCCTGAAAGACCGCACACTTTGCAGGTGAACCCGTAAATGCAAAGTCAGTTGCTGGGTGGCCGGCTATCTTGTCGGATGCCACTGACTGAAGAGTCGCACATAGTGTTGCAAGCTTTTCTCCGTAGACTTAGCTTGAACTGACCAACTTGTTGCGATGTTTATGTTTGTACAGGTGACATTTTGCTTCGTGGGTGCTCTTAGGCGGAGCTTCAGCGAAATCGGCCAGTCTGTTATTTGTGTCCCGGTCGTGACTTTGCTCACATGCGACGCATACTCTAGTTTAATCGGCTTATGTGAACGGCTGACTGCCCCCTGTGGACGGGCGGGTGCGACAATGCATGCGTCTGTTGGGTTCTGTTCTATGTTAGTCTGTTAGTCCCAGCCAGTTCGATTCACTCTTTGTGTGAACCCCGACGAACACTTCAATAGCATATTGAAAAGCGTTGAGACGAATGTCCATTGTTATATAGCGACCGAATTTACATTTAACCTCCAGTTCCAACAAAACAAAAAGTAGGCCAATCTCAGGAACAAATGGTGGTGCATATGAACGAAAATTTATGCTAGACAGCTTGCGTTCTCTCTGCGCTTACAACTTAACCACAAGGCTATCCAGTAGTTTACAGATAAATCCATAAGATTAAACCACAAAAGTGCTTGATTCTGGCGTCTAACTAACTGACTTCAGTATCCGCCACCACATGAGGATTGCAAAGGCACGAGTTGCCTTTGCCAAACTGCGTCATCTCTGGCGTCGAAAAGACGTCCGGTTATCACTGAAAGGAAGGGTATACAATGTCTGTGTGCGTTCTGTTTTGCTCTATGGTTCGGAAACGTGGCCTGTTCACAAGGGAGATATTAACAGGCTTGCTGTGTCTCACCATCGTTGTCTCCGTCAATTGGTCCATATTAAGCGGACTGATCGCGTGAGCAATGTGGCAGTTCGCCGACGCGCATTCCGGAACGCTCGGGATACGCGACCAATTGGTCAACTGATCACGGTACACAGCTTGCGTTGGTTGCGTCACGTACTCCGTATGCCATCTGATCGTTTACCATACCGGGCATTATATACTGAGACCATCAACAATTGGGTAAAACCGCGTGGTGGTCAAGCAACAACGTGGTCACGAAATGTGCAGGCCCTGACTGCTCCGTTGAGCAAAGTGAGTAGGTGTCGCCTGCTTGGATGGAGTACTTGTGATCACTCAAACCGCTGGTTAGAGACGCTATCCGAGATGGCGATGTGTCGCAGTCAATGGCGTACCTGTATTCATACCATTTCTAGTTCTTCCGCCTAGTCTTGTATTAATCTTCAAACTCCTTAGTAGCGTTTTCTTTTAGGATACTCCACGTCACTGTTGAGGTGAGCGACGTCCCGAGCCACATTACCTTTTGGTCAGGCTCATAACGGTTATGATGATGATGATGTTGATTACATAAATCCTTTCTGGTTTACGTCGACAGACTTTAACCGACGTATTGAGTCTGACAGCTCACAAACGACTATTCACTAGGATCCAATCGAGTAAACATTCCTCTGCTCTGGAATTCAGAACGGTTCCCACTCCAGCCTGATCGCAATTTTCAGCTTCGGCGTCACCAGAAACACTGAGAGAGAAGCGCTTGGATCAAAATTTTCCTAGAGGTGAGCTCTGATGGATAACTGTGCTAGAATCGCAGACTCGCGTCTCCGACCCGCGGCATACATCAAGCTCCAGACTTAGGAGAGTACTAGCCAGAGCAACTTGCTGACCGACTTGTCGAAGAGTGCAGACATGGAAGGCGCCAATGCTTACCAGTTGTCTTGGCCTCAGAAAACAATAATCGCCCGAAGGCACATGGAAAGCAGAAGACGTAAGTGGTAAAACAATAAGATGAAGTTGTGTTGGATGAATCGTGTTACTGTCGGGAGAACGATAACTTCTGATACTTCTCGGTCGTTTATGCCGCGGAAGACGGTTGACTTGAGGGACCCCATCCCGATTCTCTGACTCAAAAGTCTGTCCTGTGAAAGAACAGGATACAGGGTTTTCTTGGGGGACCTTACCCGTAGCCACTGACTCAATAGTCTGACTCACTTGGCAGTAAGGGTCTTGCCTATCCCGAGGGCGCAGTGAATAAGACATTGATGTCTCATTCTGAGCACCGCTGCGCGCAGTGGATATACTCGAAGCTACACCAGGCTGTTGAGAGATACTAGATGTTTTTCGACCGTGTTGGATAGTACGCCGGTGGTCACGGTCAACCGCTGAGCGATCAGAATGCTCTTTGTTTGAAAGTACCTTTTCTCATCCCCTTTTTTCTGATAAAGAAGTCAGCAGTGCCGCAACTATAAAACTAGTTTTGCTGACTGCTCGTAGGATCGTGCCTCACTGCCTAAGCACTCCTACGCGGTCAGTAGTGCGACATACAATCCTATGAGTGTAACTGCTTTTCGTCTGACTACTCCCCTTTGGCCTGTCTGACAAGGTTGCACCTGGAAGGACCGGAGTCCTGGTCAGCATAGGTCGCCGGAACAAAACAGTACACAAGCCCGACCACCTCGCCAAGGTAGCAGCATAGGTCGGGTGAGGTTGTAGCCACTTTCGCTGAGCATACAACCTCAATGCATGCGTCCTATGCCACAGAAATATGGCTTCGGATTTCCGGATTACGTGTGCCGCAGTGGTCCGCCAGTTGTCGCAATCCAAACCCGGTCGAAAACCCTTGAAAAATGCTTGTTTAGCAAGTATCGGAAGATGTTATGGGGTGTGGTAGTCCAACCGCGTTGAAGTTTGTCCATAGCATAGTAGAATCTGAACCTAACCTTTCTCCGTTCCTTTGTCAGGAGCACGCTGAAAAATCCTTAAAAAGAATGGAAAAGACAACCCATACTGGCCGTTTACAATGGAAAGGCTTCCAAGACAGATTTACAATTTTATCCTAATTGATTCGGGATTCTATCAGACAGCCTTTAAAAAGTACAATCACTCCTGTTCTCTTTGTGATCTGATGACGTATACTGCTAATTAGCATTTTGTCTCCGAAATTGAGGGTGTTGGTTTTGATTGAAACGTAGTTATTAATCAAATGTGGGTCAGCTCTATAATTTTCCCCACGGGTGCAGTTGTTCCACAGTAAATCCACTGTGGATGTGCTGAACTTTTGTGCCAGCGAAGCCAATCCCTAAAAACGGCCGATAAATCTTTTTGATTGGCATTATCAACCTCACTCTAGACCGTCTGTATCCCAACTTCATTGTCAACTAGTGTGTGTGATTGTCGGCCTGATCAGTTCGTCTGTAGCCATCTGTGAGTGATCATGTAACCATCAGGTTTAAGCGACCTGCTATTGTGGAGGGTTTCTCAGGTTGCTGTCGAAAAATGTGCAACTTTTCCTCGATTCAGTCGAGTCGGATGCGAAACGGGTGTTGGGAACAGAGTTGGGTCGCGCTCCAAACCCTATTCTTCCGTTCTGAACGTTACACTGACAAGTTCGTGGGTTTGTACAAGGGAAATAGATCTTTGGTTTTGCATTGCTCATCCGAGTCAAATCACCAATAAAGTCCACGCATCTCGAGAGGTGAATTTTCAGCTTCTTACTTACTCAAGGAGAACTAGCTAAGCATGTCGAGTCATATGACAACAGCTGTAGTCATGATCCCCATAGAACGTTAGCTAGCAGTTACCATTGATTTCAGTTCAGATGCACTACTGATTCGGTTTCTTGGTCAACCCGAGGGCTGGATTTGCATAGAGGTGAATTCACATAGGAAATAACAGAATAGCAAGACTGAGTTCGTAGAAATGAATACTTGTAGCGGGATTAAAACTACACTTAGAGATATTCGAACAAAGTGGGTGAGTTCTCGTCATGTACTTGTTTTGTTATACGTTTTCGCACATTCTGTACTGATGAAAAACGGTGAAGTCGGCATGTTGTTTGTTGGGAGTGATAGGTGTTTTAGGAGACTAGAAGAAGTGTACAATCGTTCGACATAAATTTAAGAGAAACAACTGAGGAATAATACATTCAGTGGGGAAACACAAAAACACTGATGAATCGACTGGTCGATTGATGTGGAGTGGTAATATATTTTAAACACCGGAAGTAAAATTTGAGCTTTCTGATCCTAGTGAAAACCTCAGTAACAGGAATGACCGTATCATATTGTTACTGAAAGTAATCCCTAGATATTTAATCGAAAGAAATGAGGTACATTACGGACGTGAAGAGTTGGGCGTGCAATAGAAGTTCCCCATATTGATCCCGTTTCGCAGGCGAGAACAAAATGTCAACACAGTTGGATGGGTTAGGAGACAAATTGCAGGACTCAGAACAACTTGATTGCTTGAACAAACTGTCCAGCAAAGGGGGCTAGCGAAGAGAACCGAGCTGGGTGTTCCACGGCTAACATCGCATCATCTGCTTATTTGACTGCGAATGTGTGGTCATGAAGTAGCACAGGTACTATATTGAAAAAGAAATGGTTTCGAGCGTTTGATAAGTCTGTGGATGAGAATAATGGAAAGTGTGGAGAAAGCCGTGTGAGTGCATTCAAGTGAGTACCGAAAACAAGCATTGAAATAGCACTTAGTTGTACATGCACGTCTGGTGATGTGTTGTATTCGGTTGGAAGGATGTCAGGAACATTGTAGTGATGCCAGTTGTCCTTAACTTATATCACCCGCGACAAATTCGACCACATTCAACGGGCTGCGTAGTGCGTTTTATCGTGACCAGACTTTAACAATCCGTCTTTGGACGCATTTCGTGAATCCCTAATCTTCTAAGAATACGGGCGATAAACTGGTATGTTCATTTTCAGGGATAGGCAGACAGAAAACTGCGTATTGTGGGAAAGACTTCGGAGTAGAAGATTCCTAAAAGTGCTGTTATTTGTGCATTTTTGTCCTCGGTTGCATCTTTCATTAACAGACTCTGATTGCCTGTCACCGGAAATCTTGTTTGCATAAGGATACGTTTACTGTGTTACTGCTAAATTTGTAATCGACGCAAGTTTAATGGCACTGCGCATGGTTTTACATCTGTTCACGTTGAACTTCAAGTGGTTGTTTATGTACCACTGTGCGTTATTGTTCTTGTAGATCTTGTAGTGTGTCTATTTCCTCCAGATAGTGCAATTCATCAGAGTTTGTATTGTCTGCTAAGATTAGCGCTAGGAGTCTGACAACACTGAGTACTTTGTCAAAAAAATAACATTAACTTAATGAAACCCGGAACAGCGGAATTTCGCTGTTGACAGGACACCAGTCTGTTATTCATCCACATTAACCTTGACAGTTAACTTACCGCCTAAACATTACTGGCTACCTATGCAAGTGTTCATTACGACCGTCATTCATCATCAGACACAGTCGATAACTTGGTTTTTGCTTGACTCCAGACAATGAACATACAAACTTATTAGAAGTTACGGTGTGACGAACAAACGTTTTCGATAATTCTTTCTCAAGTCAATCCAATTACATAGGTTTCATCAAGATGTGCCATGAGACAAACCACAAAAACCAAAAAGTGACTACGAATGACGAAAAAGACTACTCTACACAATAGTCGGTTAAATCCGGACCGGATGTTGACTGAATGTTACGTCACACGATCAGGATCAACTGTTTGTGTGTGGTTGGGATGTGTATGATTGATCTTTGACCACAGAAGTTGCAAGGACTGAACGAATTTCTTTTGAGAACACAGGTTAGAGTTGCGTAGTCTGATGGTAATCGATTAGACGATCACAAGAATGTGGTGATAAATTGTTTTTGGTTGAATGTTCGCAACTATGTAGACAACCCGGTATGCTTTATTAACGTCTATGCGATGGTGGGTCTCGGCAAGTTGTGTAACATCCAGTCAACTTCCGGTCCGGATCTAAACGATTGTTCTACACAATCTAGTAGTGCTCTTTATTGCCATTCCTTAGCAGTCACTTTTTTTGTGGTTTGTCTCATGACACGTCTTGATGAAAAAGAATTATCGGAAACTACTGTTCGTCACGTCGTTACTTCTGATCATACGAGAATTTTCCGACAGGTTAATTGTTCATATCCTATAGGTCAGAGAGTTAGCAACAGCTAAGCTAGATGTTTACTAGTTAACTCTAGTTTTATGGGATTTGTTAACCGTTTTTGATCTGTCAAGACCCGAATACATTCTTTCACTATTGGGACACTTGACCTGTTCGGTTTTTTGACGTGCTTGAAATTTAGATTGCAAACGTTTCCTCACCAGTCAAGGTGGCGTCATCAGTACATAGAAGTCCATACTCATTGACTCACATTTCTATATATTGATTATGTCACCTCAGTTGATGATACAACGTTTACAGTCACCTCAGTTGATGATACAACGTTTACAGTCTACCAAGTTCGATGAACAACCAAACACGTGGATCACCAACCAGGGCTGTCAACTTCACCAATATTTTCAACATTCTCGAGATCTGTCCTCCGATTACATACAGTGACCACTGGCCTCATTGGGTCTCAGTTCAACCCACTTCGAAAAGAAGCTGTATAGATTCAAGTTTTTATCGTTGCCGGCTAGACCATATCGACCGTGTGCATGCTAGTCTGAACCTGAATCGAAACTTCAGCCTTGTTCATCTTGTACATGATTGTATCATTATATCATTTAAACGCTCAGCCACGAGCACCCCAGAGTAGTGTTTAATCCTCTTAAAACCCCGGCTAGCGAAAAGATACTTATTCATTAGTTCATACTTCTCCACACTCTGGGACAGTTAACATACACACCATTTTGAAAATGATCATGGCTTGTGAAGCCTTAGCTGAAAGCGTTGAACAGTGAATTGGGCTGGGTATGACGATCCACCTTGTGTAAACGCCTGTTCCAATCCAATGCCAATGAAGTGAGGTGCCATTGTTTCGGTGTACCAGAATTTTGTCAACACCACTTCCACCGGGGAGCCGAATTTGCGAACAGGTATCTGACTGGTAGTCCATGTTCATATCTGGTAAATGACGAGATCACGGTCACTGCGTAGCAGGAAAACATATGAATTACTTTCCGTAGCTGTCACCCCTCATTCTCGCATGTTATGAACCAGATCGGCCGCTTGTGGTTGACTTGTGAACCATTCCGAATTCCACTAACAGATTGTAAGTTCGATTCGCCAGTGTATACGGTACTGAATAAACCTAACAAAATTGAGTCGGCTGTTTGCCACTTCGCTGGCGGTCGTCAGTACCAACTACTTACAAAACCCTCTCAACCTTTTCTGGTGTAGGTCTGCTACCTTGCGAGCCAATCAAGTATGGCTGATCGATATTATTTTGAGGAAAAGAGGTACACCACTTGATGGCAGGAGACTATCATTGCATCTTTTAGTTGTGCTGACTCAAAGCAAAACAGACGTTCAGTTCATGCCCTTTGTCCGACTAAACGAATAGCTGACTAATCGACCACGTCAACGTAACTGTACTTCTTCCTCATATAGTTTCGATCGAACTTTTGCATACACCGTTTTGTTGGTTTTGTGGTTTGCTGTTTTCTGTTTGTTAACTTTATGAAAATTCGTTGGCCACCCGTCAAAATGCCAGTCCAAAAGTCAGTCTGTGTTAATCGCGTTTTTTCTGTGCAAAATTCATCCTAACGCACACGTTTCTTGGTTGTTGTACTGTTTCCCAAGGATTTTCTAGGCAATTTGCTACTGTGTTGGCGTCAACGATTTTTGCGATGTGTGTACTGATCACGATAACGCGAATTTCTTGATGAGATTACCATGACTTCTGTTCAATCATAGAGTCACTTGACTGTTACCTCTCAATGACAGACTGGGTGAATTATGTAGTTTGTTAAAGTGTTAATCAGCTGATTTCATCATACATTTTTCCACTAGAAAATCAACCCTTGTCTATTACTTTTCACAGGTCAACTTGTGACGCCACAGCTGCGCTTACCGGCAAAGTGAGTTGCTCACGTGTCACAGTCCGCACAATGTTGATTGGATATTACACACGTTTGATTCTAATTTTGGAATTTGAATAAATCTTTTATCTATTTGTTTCCGTATCAATCGTTTGACCGGGTATCCTTTTTTTTCATATCAGGTTTTAGGCTCCGGTCCTCATGCTAATCTAGAGCCAGATCTGATTGAATCATTCCTTCTTGGCGACGTTTAAAGACTTTCAGGCTACTGTGAACAAGTTTCGTTCCGGTGTGCTAAACTGAGGTCTGTACTACCACACCATATTCACATGTACACTTCTAGCCGTTATGGAAGCTGGTGGCTAATTGAATTCAGTGGCGTGGACTTTAACGCTGACTGGCCAATTTTTCTATGATGTTAGGACACCTAGCAAAACGGGGCACCGAAATCCACAGCCGGCATGTTAAACACATTCGCAACTCCTTTACTTATAAGTAATATGACAGATTTCGTAATTTGGTTGATGCTCAGTTGCGAAAATTTGCGTCTCGGCTAGGACGCTACTACTATGTTCACATTCAAGCAGGATTTCTCAACAGTTCACGCTGGAATCGACCAACACCTCTATTGCTCACTGAAATTGTATCACTTATTAGTAGTGTGGCAGATTTTATAATTTAGATGGGTCCCAATTGCAAAAGTCAGGGTTTCGGCTGGATTCGAACCAGTGACAGAAACAGTATGCCCTAACGCGGTAGGTGGTTCACTGGCTGAGCTACGGTGCCAAACCGGGAGCTCAGAAATCTCATATCTGGACTCAATTACCCGCTCGACGTTGTCGCTGGAGGATTCTAACCTGACCTGTTGAAGAACCCTGCTTGGGCAGTCAGTCCGCTTGATCATTTAGTGAATTCCATATGACACAGCGGATTGGGCAGGTAACTGAATTCAGTTGTGACATTTCTGATCTCTCGGCATGGCTTCGTAGCTCACTTGGCAGCACGGTTTCCGCGCTTGGACAGGCTGTTCCTGTCGCGGTTCGAATTCAGCTGAAGTCCGAAATTTTCACAATTGGATCTAATCTTTTTTTTTTTAATCAAAAGTATTTGGCGGCCAGATGTTGATGGTTCGAATTTAGACGATTTCCGTGGATTAAGTCCCATCCTCCATCACTTTGTTACTTCTAATTTACAGCTTTCGCATAATTATACTCCAGTTATGCACATTTATCATTCACTGATTGTACTACCCTCCAGAGAATGCACTCCAAATGAAACATGATTGACAGTCAGTGCTACTATTACCTTCCTCTTTCTGTGCAGGTAGCCACTTCGATTGACCTAGTCTGTTCGCAGTGGTGCACTTTTCGATGTGTATTGTTTGATGCCCAGTCGTGCTTTTGTTCGGTTTATTTTTTTGCTATCTATCTATGATTGATTGGTTTGTTATATGATGATGAGTTTGTTTTAACCAAACAATGTGATTGGTGATTATATCGTAAGTTCAAAACCACCGATATGAAACAGCTGCACTTCTAAGTCCCGTTGGATGTAAACATTTCTTCCTAGTGAACAGTGGATACAACCTGGTTTCCCGATTAAGCCCATCGAACGTGGTTTTGCTTCCCGCCGGCTTGTGTGCTGCTGTGACCTTTGACCTTTACTTCTATGCATTTGGCTCCATCGTGCCATCCGATGTGCGGCCACGTCTAGCAATATTTGCCCGTGGGACGACAGTGGGATGTTTAGTTCTGCTTCCAACAAGAGTAAACGAAACGGAACTTGATAAACACATCGAGGGGGCATTTGTTTCGGGATACAGCGTTTTGTTTAAATGTGTCAGCCGCTTAATTAAACTAATCCGTTTAAACGTGTGGTCATGCTGCGAATAGCGTACAATCGAACAGTTAAAACTGTAAGCATCAGAGGTGGGATTCGTTGTCTGTTCAATTACACTTCATTGGTTGTTAATAGTTTCTCGTTTGAGTTACGTAATGGATTGATCGGGTTCAGCCAGATATGCTTCGTAATCGGTGGTATCGATTAGCGTGGTTTTCCATCAGTCAAGCTGCCGCCCTACTCCATCAAATTTTGTAGCCATTTCGTGATACTTAATGTTGCTATCTTGAACTACGGTTATTTCTCGCTGGCAACAGAACTACAAGGTGGTCAGTTTGGGATTTTATTTCTTCTACGTTTATCGTGAAATGGGCCACGTTTATCAACTGATGGAGCTCTTTCTCACCGAGTCTTCTGAACATCCTATCCAAATCCACTGAATCTCCGTCGTATCGGTCGAGCTGTGCTAAACGCTGAAAATGTTTATATCCAGAACAGGGAGGTAATCCTCTCTTATTATCTGGCTGTCATACCAACCATCTAAACAGACGGATGCGTACGACATCAATCAGTATCTTTGATTGTTGCCACCCGGCCAAGACTGAGTCACCTGCAGCACGGGGCGACATTTACAATCCAACCGTCGAGCCTTGAGGTGAGAACAAACAGTCTGGTTTACGCCGTCTACCCTGATAGCTGAGCAGAACGATAAGAATAGCACTCCTCTGATCGTTTCTTCAGTTAACTACTATGTGGTGGCAGAGTAGTAGCCAGCAAAACTTAAAAACATACTGGTCAGGTGTAAGATATCTACACCAAATTTAGTACGACTGAATTCAAACATTTTGGGCTTCGTGTTTAATATTTTGTTGATAAATGGATTGAGAATAACACAACGTTATGAGCAAGTTGTAATACTCTACGTTTCAACCACCTCGGGTGGCCTTCCTCAAGAGTGTTGTAATCGAAATCGCACTAACGAAGGAACAGAGATCACGTGGGATTTGCCATGGTTAAGCCAGAATTAGTTGGTCAGATCGTTTGCCCATTAGGTGGGGGTGAGACTGGTGTAGATAAGATCCGCCTGTCTGGTGTTGTTTATCCATCCACGCCACACTGCGGACAACGGTTTGCTATCATTACGATTAACGTAAGCGTGTTGCGTGTAAATGGTGAGAGCTTCAGAACAGCATCGCTCCGCATGGGAAGACAGACCCTTGTGAATCATATTACTGATGGGTATGTGAATCACTCGAGCTTGATCAAAAATTACGTTGTGATTCTCTGGCAATGCATGTAGTGCGATGGCCGGATGCTTCTCTAACTCCTACAATTGATATGTGTTCTTAGGAGGAAACCGCGTGTGCCTCCTGTGTTCGGCAACACATACTTTCAATTGTCTGCTTGTCTTTCCTATGTACCTGGCATTGCATTCATCGCATTTGATGTCATAAATGCGATTTGCCTGGTCGCCCGTAGAAACTGGATCCTTAGAATGCGTCAGCAGTCGTTCTAAGGTGTTATCGAACCGAAATACGGTCCGGATAGCGTACTCAGAAACGGTGGGCAAATGTTTTTCGGATGTTTGTTCACGATACGGTATTTGCACTGTATACTTGAAAGTTCTGGTCCCTTTGTTCTTCTCCTTGGTCGACACATGCATACCTGTGTTCTCAATAAAGGCGTTGGGATAATGATTAGCAGCTAGCATTTCTTTAATGTGAGAAATCTCTGTTGTTCTAGAGATTTAAGCTCTATTGACGAGTGATCAGGTGACTGTTCTCTTCATACCGATTGGACGCGACGCGTTGAAACTGTTCAGATGTTTACTTCGGCGAGACTGCTGCTCTGAACGCTTTGAACAATCCCCGGTATATCTTCTTCCTTTTCGTTGTTAGGACGAGTTGGACGAATGACTGTGACGGATTCAGGTGTCCTTAGAAGGGCTACAAACATTCACCAGCTTTTGCCCTATGGACGGGATCTCTCAGTGAGTTTCTTGCAGCTTAACAATGTCTGAGTACTGCTAGTTCAGTGTGCAGTTGTGGCAAGCGATCAGGTGGGAGACGCAGTTGTTCAGTCACTCTGTGGAGTATCTGAATGCTACCTTGATATGTGCACAAAGCCCATAGCGAATGGGCCGCGGACATCACGAGAGGTCGAACGACTCATCACTGAACGAACTCGATTCGACAGATGAAAACTCTCGGGCGAAACTCCATGACAGAAACCGTTAGCCAAGCGGATATAACCAGGTGTAAGTGCATTGGACGTTTAAATGAAAACTTCACTGCGTTGTAGATTGCGATTCCTGCTGATGATCGTGAGCGCAAGAGAGTCGCGGGTATGTGTTGGTTAGGCAATAAAGATTTCGCTTTATTCTCGCCATACGTTGTCCAGAATTCGACTTTTCGTGCTAATCTGAGGATGCAGGTGCAAATCCAGCTGAATATGCAGGAGCCCCGTTCGAGATGTTCACTCTGAGTCGTAGGAAAGTACACAGTACACACATATATGTTTTAAAGAGAGCAGACATTTTATGTAATTGTGATGGATGACCAAATCGGAGGCGCGATTATTTCAGCATGCAGCAGAATATCTCAACGCGGTGGTGAGATGTGGCTAAAGCTCACTGCGGGTGGACTTTGGACAACACGGGTGACCGGATGAGCCAGTACTCAGTGAAATCAGACAAACGGGCGAGAAATGGCAAACAAAGAACCCACAACAGAAAGCGTCAGTCACACGCACTAAACCAGACAGAAATGCACATGACGTGGAAGCAGAAACCGTCACTACGTTGTGGACTGAAATTCTGATTCATAAACGCGAACACGCGTGTGGCATGAAAAGATGCGAGTTGGACAATATAAAGACCTTGTTTTGTTGAACGACTTTCTATTACAGTATGGGAATGTGTCCAAATATACGCCTGATAGATACGATGTTGTGTTTCAGGTGCTGCCTGATAACACGGCGAAATGTGCTTACATCATTCTGTCGTGCACGCGTGCCTACGAACGTGAATTGCGACATAGGTGTGAGTTAGTGACTTATAGGCGATTACCGTTGCTAACATTCCAACTGGTTGTACACATTTCATTACTTGATATAGTGGGTTCATAATAAACTTGAATGTTAATGCAGTTCTGATTATTTGAGGACGGAAATTTATTCTACTTTTGAATGCTCGCTCTTCGTCGTGGTACTCTACTGATACCTCTTCCATGATTAGACATGTATACTTTAGTGTGTCATATGATGTCTTCAGTAAATTCTCTCGGTATTATACAAGTATCTGTTATGTGGTTTGTGCTACTACACTTCCTCTACTGTTTCCCGGCCATGTTAGCTTCATTTCTGATTAGTGATTTTGTTGTGTTTGTGCCGCTTGTTCATATCACATCTCTTTTGTCTTTCTGATTGTCTATGCTGTTCCGGACTTCTTCAGCGTCTGTGTTACGTTTGACTGCAGATTTCTTTTTATACCTTGAATGTGCCTGATGTAATCATGGAAGGAAAACGCGTAGCGAAACAATTTTGATTTCGTTGTTTCATCATCAAGCGAGAGATATCAATCAGCAGTGTCTATTTGGCTTGATTCATGAAACCTGGTTATGTAAAGTCGATTGCGTGAATTATACAAAGTTTTCAAAAGAATCATTACATCTATGTAATCATTCTATCTCATGAACCAAACCAGACTGACACTAACGATTGACATCACTTGCTCCGGTGACATATCATCTACCATCCCAGTTTAGTCTATGAAATTATGTTGTATCTAGCCTTATAAAACCGAACACCGATAACAAGCTTGTTTGATACGTGTTTTCTTCTCATGACTGAAAGATTTCTTTCTGATTCGTCACATGGTCTTTACGAAGTGTTCACAAAATACCTATCCCGTGGAACCTAACACAAGTTTTGACCCTCTGTTCTGTGTTCACTTGTGATCACAGGACATGAGCCTTTTTCCAGCCCGCACGTTATCTTTACAACAAGCGCTAATCGCTGGCTGATCTGATAGCGTTTTTGGTTGGTCACATTGTAAACGAATAATTTACCGACTATGCTGATGTTGAATATTTCACAACCGGTGTGTATCCACTCGTTGAATGTCCACTTGTAGAAGATATAATACAAATGGTTGTTGTTGTTGTTATGAGGACGAGGTTCATGTGATCGAGTTAACTGGCTTACGGACCTTCCAGTCACCATTGACCGGGGCCTCACATAGGACCTGATTACAAAAAGCCAGCACTATGTATTATTCACCTTGAAGGACGAATATTCAGCTTTTCATCCAACCAATTCTTCAACAAACCAAAACTGACTGACTAAATAATCTCAGCTCATATAACAGAACAAGTCATGGTCCATGTAGTGGGCAGCCACGGTCAACTTTAGTAATAAATATCGACCCGGCTCAAGAGTAAGAATACTGAGTCGGTGTAGAAGTTGAGCTTGCTAAGGAGTGACAGTCGTGGAGTAAGCTGTAAATGGCTGCTTGTGCTTGAATCCACTTCAGAATGTAAAGTGATCCTATTTGCCACTGGAATGGCCAAGTAGGCAGTGGTGACATTTGAATAACCTTTATTCTGTAACTGTTTAGGGCAAAATGTTCGGCTTCTTCTGACGGAATGGGGCAAACCTTTCTTTCAAGTTGGATTAGGGTCAGTCAACTAGACACACTGCAGCGCGCTGTACTTATTACCGGAATGGTCAGACAGTCATTTTTGACCACTTTCACTTTGTGTGTACTTAAAGCCGCATCTTGGCATACGTTACCGACGCCACTGTTTTGCCGTGACTGAACACGTGGTTATTCTGGGCACATGCACGAGATTTGTCTGTGGGATGCACGGCCATCCCCCTACCGTTCGCTGTCCGTAGCGTTTTACTGGGCGTTTAGACCCTATGTGACTCAGGCTATGGGGTAAAATAACAACGGTCTGCAGGCAATAGGCAAAATTGTGGTTTTCTTGCATAACATGTTCATGTTAGTAGCCCACATATCAAATGGAAAAGGATGCGAGTTAAAGAATCACATTCTTGCAGTCTTGTACTCTTTTTTTTTACCGTCTCTTCAATTCTAAAGAGTATGGGTAAATTTAACAGATCCGTCATGTACATAATGCCAGAACAAAAGAAGGCAGCCTAATCCGTTTATGAAAAGGATGATGTTCGATGAAGGTTACCAAACCACAAGGTCTAGTCTTTCTACTCCGAGTCGAGTCTCTTGAGTTGAAGAGACCCAAATACAAAAGGCTAGCCTGTTTTCATCCCATAACGGTAGCAGTGGTGGTGATGGTGGTGTTATTGTTGACATCGTGTTCAAGAGGCAGGATGAGAGATGTGCTTTCGTATAACACACAGTTATGATTTGAGATGATCTGGTTAATTTGTCCTCTTTGAGTGCTTTGGTGTGTTACAAAGAGTATTTGGAAATACGGAGGAGGGAGTTCATAATGACCTTTGCTAAAAATCTACTTAGACCGGTCATAAATTGGACGTATCCAACGCATTCACTGTTCTGTTCCGCGCCAGAACAAGATATATCCTGCAATGTACTGAAGCATTAACAACTAAACGTCTCAGTTTGCCTTTACGTGTTCAGAAACAGTTCGCACCCCAGTATCTGGACACAGTTGTGATAGACAACATTCATATGTGTGCATAGTTCTTATCACCCTATTCCTTTCCCGATATACTTGGTTCTAGTATAACCTAGGTAGGTTCACATTACACAAAATGTTTTGTCGAAAAACATGTGAATACTTTAAAAGGGAGAGACTATGAGACGGTACCTAACTCGGCAGTCCAGACTGAGTGATCAATAAAACTGATGAAAAATACAGTATACGGCGTTTGTTGGTTAACAACATCACAGCATCTGCACAGTTGAGTAGAAAAAATGTCATCAAGAATTGGCGCGAATGCAAGAGATCAGGAGTTGGGAGAGTATTAAACACTGGAGCATCCCAGAGTTAGCGATGAGTGGTGATGAGACATGACCTCAATGCGATGAAATTGATTATATTATTGATAAGCACTTTGACAGATTTGATACCTTGAAAGAAACTAGATTACGGAAAATATGAACTTCGGCTGGACTCGAATGAGTGACAGAAACAGCTTGCCCGGTCACGAAAAGTTCTCTACTGGCTAGTTCGAAACCAACCGAAGTCCACATTTTTCGCGACCAGGTCTCTTCTAACGTGAGTAGAATTGGTAAAATCATCGTGCACGTTGTCAGTGTGTGCAGACTGAATGTTAACCCACTGAGCAGATGAACGTTCCACTGATGCTGTTATCTACGAACCATACGCGAACAGCTCTGAATCCCCTGTCATTCGCTACCAGGATGGAATAACAACAGACGAGAACATTTAAAGTAAAGTGTGAACGGCAGCGAGCAACCGTGATGATGTTGATTTGCACTAATGGTGTCTATGCCTTCGAGAACAGGTCGACCGCCTGGACAGATATTTTTGGCGGTCACGAACGCCACGGTCTACCCAGCGCTACAAAACTGTAGTGCCGTCCAGTATTTTTCGGACGGTTTCGCTGCATCACCTCATGGAGTGCTCATTTTGGTTCTTTTAACTAACTGGTCGTCTTAATGGGAAGTTACAAGATCGTTTTCGTAGTGTTTCTGAAATGCTTCGTACATAGAGCAGACAATGGAAACCACACTTTGCAAAACTTATTTATCCATATAAACAGCTTTTCTGATAGTCTAAACTTTTGGACAAAAATGGCTACAGACCATTGACAGTGCTCAGTCACCTCCTACCTGACCTGAACGGTAATGACTACCGCTTTCTATTCGTTGCACCTTTACGTACGTGAGGTTACTTTTTGGCTCCGATCACGTAAGAAACCTTTGACGATTATCGGTGGTTCTTTCACTACTCGCACGTGATCCACACGACTACATCTGGATGGACAACGTATTCCGTGCACCGCATACAGTGGGGCAAAAATGAGCAACATAATCGGTGGGAATTTGGTTGCAAGCGAATAGTGTTTCCGTTCACGTTTGTCTATACTAGGTTGGACCGCCTTTGATGGAAATGCATATATATGGTCTTTTCTTTGCATGATCTACGACGTATTTTTGTTTTAACTGCCGCCACGTTTACGAGGACGTCAGTCTCAGATACAAGCACGTCTGTGTTTCCGTAATCCCGGGTATCCCTTGTTCAAAGGGTTTCCAACTATGTTCTGTATGACTGAGGTCAGATTATTAGTCTGAACAAGCTAAACAACCGGAGACAACTTGAGCACACGTACAGGGTTGATTCGATGGAAATGAGCGTTATCAATCCAAGCTATCGTTCGATACTAGCGGACGATATTGGGATGAACTGTGCTCGTGGTAAGTCTTTGTGGCCCGGATCACTGAAAGTGTTATCAAGAAAGGCTATCTCATTGTCTGTAGTTGAACAGATGGCATCTCATACATAGATCAGTTTTATTGTGGGGATGCCTCCGCCGTCATCTAGTTACCAACCTTTGATTGTCCACATGTATGCTGTACCGGTCAGCTTCTTGAGACGAAATTATGACTCATCAGTCCGTTTTCCACAATACATTCGATCACCAGATTTTTAAACTGTCAGTCAGCCTACTAAGCTGCTTCTAGTTATGTTGAATCGGATAAGCTAATAAAGGTCACATGTAAAGTCAAGCGAGAATTTGGTACTGAGTGAATGATCAGTACTCGATATCGAGGAGCGAGTAGTGACAAATTACTCGATTCATTCTGAACAGGTAGATAATATAAAACTGTAAGACCACTCAATAGTTCACAGACACTTTTGCTGTCGTTCCCTCTAGTATCCCTTTTCCTCTTGTGATTATTGGAAATCGCTACGCGTCACAATAATTATTGGCTATCACAGTGTTCCTAATGAGTTAACAGGGGAAGATCATAAAACTGGCCACGATGAAACTGTAAGACTACTCTAACATGTAATCTGCCAAGCGAAGCTAGTAGGACGTACTTTAGAATCAGAAACCATTGTCTCGGTGTGTGTCTATTGAGTCAAGGTGAATTAGATTGGGATTGCTTGATGCTTGCCTTCAGACATTCCCCAACTTCGTTATGGAGCCGTAGACCACATGTCGAACATGTACATGTCGTTAATCCTCGATCGAGTTTTAGTCATTACCTTACAAGTTAGCCACTATGCAATGTGCATTCTGCGGGGAAAAATTCACATTATCGTGACGTGGAAGGCATATATTGGGGTTTTCAGCAGTTCAAATATACCCGGAGATTTCATCAAAAGTCAAAGCGTGGCGAAAAAGCTCGTTTTCGGTGTATCATCTTCAGGCCAAATACAACACAATAAATATGAAATTAGTTGTCAAGTCATGATTTTGTGAAATCTAATGCAGTGTAAATCTAACGTCATTTTGGGATTACGGACATGGTTACTGTGGTGCCGTGTCAAGTGTTGCAACGACGGCAGGCCATGGTAACTTCAGCGATTGAACAAAA
>LUCH01000683.1:11551-32519 GCA_013368495.1 Paragonimus heterotremus | reverse complement strand
TCTACATAACGTTTATACAGTACGCATTGATCTATCAGTTCTGCGGAAACAGGTGGATAACCGACTCGCAAAATTGAACTGCAGCCTGAACCATAGCCTAGAACCAGCGGCTCTCCCGACGAACCCGCATAGGCACGTTCAGTATCTTTGGTCACTATGTTTTTCTGTGATAAACTTGTGGAAGCTCTGTCATTGGGTCCAAAATTTTGTTGTCCAAAGCAGCGTATTAGACAGCTTGATCTAGAAGTTCAGTTCGAAAACATGTTCAGTCAACTGGATGGTCTCACACCATCATCTCAAACAAATCTGGAACAGTTTAAGTCTACCTTGGCGAATGCATGCTATCAATACCTTAGCGCGAAACCCAATGTGCGTGGGATGCTGACAAGAGATCATATTGAGGCCTTGAAGAACCTACAGAAGGATTACAAAATCTTGATTACTAGACCTGATAAAGGCGCGGGGATAGTGCTGTTAGATAAACAAGCGTACCCTAACAAGATGAACGATATACCATGGGATGATGCCATATTTCGAAGAATGGAGTTTGAAAAGGACAAGACACTTGCAACTGAGAAGCATATTTCTAAACTCCTGAGAAGCATGAGGCAAAATGGATGGATTGACGCTTCAGTATTTGAGCGCGTGCGACCAACAGGCTCAGTTATACCAAGACTCTATGGTTTACCTAAAATTCATAAAGATGGTCTACCCCTACGCCCGATTTTAGACATGATAAACTCACCATATCATGCACTGGCTCAATGGCTAACCGAACTTTTGGAACCACTCCGAAACAGACTAGCTCCAAATAGCCTCAAGGATACTTTTCAGTTCATTGAATCTATAGGAAACCTGACTATTAACAATAAGAGAAATGTATCATTGGACGTATGCTCGTTGTTCACGAACGTGCCACTTAGAGAAACAATTGAATCTATGCTTGATTACATCCACTCGAACGATATACAATTAGGAATGCCTGATGAGCAACTCAGAGACCTTTTGTTAGTTTGCACGAAGGACATCCAGTTTCAGTTTGATGGGAATATCTATCGCCAGAAAGATGTGGTTGCAGTGGGCTCGCCACTAGGCCCTTTGTTGACTGACATTTTCATGGGCATGATGGAACAAACAAGGCTAACAGGATTGATAGATCAATGCGTACTGTATAAACGTTATGTAGATGATATCTTCTGTATCGTCGATAGCAACATTGTTACTGACTGCCTGTTATCACTAGCCAACTCAGCTCACAAGAAACTGCAGTTCACTATGGAAACAGAACAAGATGAAAAACTGGCTTTCCTCGATGTTGCACTATTGAAACGTTCAGATGGATCGATTCAACGAGGCATACATAGGAAGCAGACGTGGAATGGACAGTATGTCCATTTTCACAGCTTTGTTCCTATGAAACAGAAACGGAACTTGGTACGCTGTTTAACGAATCGAATTTATAAAATCTGTACTGAGGACACGCTAGACAGTGAGCTGAAGTTATTATGTGAAACGTTTCGTGCAAATGGATATCCAGCGAAATTCCTAACTCGAAACATGCGACGAAGGGAATCGAAAAACCGCGAGTTTTCTGTCGAGCGGAAAGCCGTCTATATGAATTTGCCTTACAAGGGCGAATTATCAAGTGTATGGCTGACCAGAAGGCTCGATACGACCCTGATGAGGACGTTCCACGCAGCACAACTAAGACTAACGTTCTTCTCTAAGCCAGCTGTACGCCTTCAACTCAAAGATGCAGTGCCCAGTAACGCTACCTCATTTTGTATCTACTCATTCGCTTGTTCCTGTGGAGCAGGTTAGATTGGTCGCACAACAAGGCGCTTGTCGGAGAGAATACGCGAACATCATCCAGCGTGGCTGACAACCGGACAACAATGAAAGATTTCCAGCGCAATTTTGGCCCACCTATTTGATACGGGTCACAGAGTCAATGTGGATGTCGCATTCAAGCCGATCTACCGTGTCACACGTGTTCACACCAGAGGTGTGAAATGTCGCATCTTGGCTGCTGCGGAGGCGATCGAAATCCGGCTGCGAAACCCTAATCTGTGTGCGCAGAGGTCTTTTGTTCAAACGCTGAAGTTACCATGGCCTGCCGTCGTTGCAACACTTGACACGGCACCACAGTAACCATGTCCGTAATCCCAAAATGACGTTAGATTTACACTGCATTAGATTTCACAAAATCATGACTTGACAACTAATTTCATATTTATTGTGTTGTATTTGGCCTGAAGATGATACACCGAAAACGAGCTTTTTCGCCACGCTTTGACTTTTGATGATATACTTGGGTATTGTTTTGATAGAAAGTTTCGCTTGTTTGACCACACGTCGTTGTAAATTACCATAGAAATCTGTTCGACATGCTTGCACACAAAGTGATGACAGTTCCGAACTGACAGTTCAATCACTTGTCGTTCGGATACACCCCGAACCAAACAAACCTGATGATCTGTCTTATCAAAGCATAGCACATCCTTTTGGAACCTACTCCAATCTTACTTCCGCCCACCAGGGCTGTCCAAAACAACCTGCTTCTTGTTGCTTAATTCCACATCCCGATTGAGATACCCTTAAGATGGGTGCTAGGCTTTTTCAAGGTCTCAGAAACTTGATCCTTCCATTTCTTAGACGGGAACAACTTTTGTAATATCATTTCCGCGATTCTTGCGAAAAGGTTGATATACGTTGTCTTCAACTGTGATTAATTATTGCATTTGATGCAAGTCAGATGGTTGCGTTTCACTCAGTTAGAAGGGTCGTTCCTCTTTAACATTGTTTACGCGTAGAAACAGATCTTTCAGTAAGAGATTGACAGCACGCTGTGAAGTCGTTTAACGTTCGTTTACATGCGCAAACGCGTCTAAATGCCTTTTCTCATGACATTGTCAAACCACAAACCACTTAGTGGCACTGGTTATTCCCATTTGAGATTTACGTAACCGGCCATCCACCCATCTGGACGGTGCCTGTATGGGCCATCTGCCTACCGTATTTTCGTGACACCCTTCATGCAGGCTATTCAGTTCATTCATACTGCGTGTACTTGTTTGGAGTATGGAAGAAACGCATATCCGCGGATGATCTCATGGTTTTGTTATGGTCAGTTTTGCGGATTTTTTCACTAATACATTGAGAGGAAAAGGAGCTAACTGTTTAAAACGATCTGACTGTATTCCCAAATTCCACCATTCAGTCGTGATGGGTTGTCGAAGCGGAAGGTGCATTACTGCACTCTGAGTGTCAACATATCGAATAGATTGGTTTTCAGGTGTTAAACAAGTTTGTTCTGGACACTTTCTGGCCTCTAGCCTTTTTAATGTGGCGTAATCAGCACCCTGGCTCGTACATTAGCTGTTTCGATTGCACAGCATCCAACCACCTGTTCGCGGCACTCCATGGGACTCGACAGACCACTTACTTGACAGCAGATTGTCACGTGTACCCGCGTAGCACGAACGCACCGACGTGTTTGATCCAGCCTTGCGCGCTCGGGTCACTCAGACCATGACTCAAAGCGCATCCAGTCCGTGTCCACTCACCGCACAGCTGTTCTTCCGCGGCGTGTTGCTGTCCCCCCTGCGGTAGGTAATGACTCTAGAACGTCGCCAATGTTGACAAGCCCCTGGCATGTGCCGTGCCGGAAAGAAGCGCAGTTGGATAAAAAAAATAGGCAAACCATTGGCAAGAAAACTGCAAGCGCGTGGACAACGCGTTTCACCGTGAAAGAGGTATTGCAGAAAGGACAGACGCCTTCGGCGGATAACGCAATCAAAACCTTCTACCTCTAATCACATTCTGAATGAGCTTATTGACTTTTGGCATGTTTGTGCACATTACGACGACGTTTAATTCGCGCATGAATCGTTTAAAGCGTCCCATTCGTGAAGTCCTTCTGATGGAGAGAAATAGGAAAGTAAGAGTGGATTATACGATGAGGCGCGGCGTTCTTTGGTGTCACTTCCTCTGAATCGGTGAATCTGGGCTTACCTTGTGTCATGGTGATAAGAGATTGGGTTTGGAGGATAAACAGTCGGTTGTTTGCGCAGCATTCACATGCGCACACTCGTCGCAATCCATTCGTCAGGCCGTGTGGGATGTGTCGTTTCGTGCCTGCACATTGGACTGATCATGACACTTTGATTGACCGTTGTGCGTAATCTCGACAACTGATCATTTTCACTCGTTAGCCGTGGTTCTTGTTTAGGATGTGAATTCAGGTAGGTGGAGTGGTCGTGTGTCCTTGTGTGATGTGTAACAACAGAGAGTTGCGGACCGTCCCGTCCAATTTTTGTCAAACCGTGTACTCTGAACTGATGATTCATTGTGTAAATATAAGGGTTTCGTGGATGTAAGATTCGAGCCCCGACTTTATTGACTGCTCGTGTCTACCGTTGGATAATCGGGAAATATCTAGTCCACATTTGATTTGCTTCGTTTCTTAATAGCAACCTCGTATTACATGTATGCTAAAACCAACACTACCTGATTGCTTCACTGATCATGATATTACCAGGTCTCCCTCAATTTGACAGACAGTTCGAGGAATATATTATTTGCTAGTGACTTGGTATTTCCGTCTTTTAGCCTTTTGGGCGAGTCCCCCCCCCTTTGAAGACTAGATCAGCCATGCACTGGAAGCCATTTTCATCCTGGCATGAAACCGAATGCAGTGAAAGTTTTTAGTGTTTTTTTTCTGTCAGTCAGGCCAGCAACCGCAAGTAATCATAAAATGCATTCACCGCCCCTCAGAAGCTGAGGGGACCGAACAGAGAACAAATTTCTCAGGTGCGACTGGATGCCATAAACATCGACTGGCCACACTACAATTTACAGCTAATTACGTCGGCCCGATGTCTGATATTAAGAACAAAACGGGGAAGGAGACGGCTTGGTTACAAGACATTCAAATAATCCTAGTTGCCAGCTATTTGGCCATTCTTGGGCACAGGTGATTGTGATAAATTGGCCTAGTTTCGTATGGTCTCTTCTACTTCTACATTTTTTCAAAAAATAGAAACGTTTGGAATATGCCACTAATTGTGCGTGGGAAGAGACCGTGATCAACCGGAGTTCGCCATCAACTCCCGAGGTTTCTAAAATAGGTAGTGTAGTCAGTAGTTGACGTAATCTCGAGCCCCGTACAAACCAGCAGCCCATAATAAGGCCGCCGGTTCGGGCTCAGGTTACTTCGAACGTTCTAGCTGTCTAAGTTGGGAAAGCCTAACAGTGTGCTCATTTCCATTGATGGAATTACCTCAGTAGTTGATACTGACCTTATGACTACCATTCGAATGAGAAAATATGGTCTAAACCTGGAGCAGGGCGACTTCTGTGTTTTATGCACTTCTTTTTATTAGATGTCCTTTCGCCGTGAACGGTTCGGTCGAACATCGGCAAATTCCACACCAATGAAACCCCATCGATCGAAATCTCCAAATAAAAACGCCTCTCCCCCTTGAACTAAGGAACGAAGACGACACCAGGTCCACCCCACACTTTACACACGTCGGCTGTGACATCTGCTGCGAGTGCTTGTGCCGTGGGATATAAAATCCGAAAGTTTTTCAACCGATTATGGGGGATTTAACGTCTTTGTTGAGGAAGCTCTTTGATATACCAGTGATGTTGGCCTTCAGACAGGTAACACGGATACTATTCGATACGCTATTTACAGCTGGACATGAAATCCTCATGTTATGGGCCGGTTACAGAACAAATGTTTGCTGTTAATTTGTAGCACATGGCGAGACTACGGAAACTGACGGAGGGTAACCTGATGTTTTCTTGAAGCTTATTGTCTCTTGTGTGGCGGTCAGCATGCTTAACTTGATCTCCTTAGCAATCAATGACCAGATGGCCTGTTCGTAACAGTAACATACACAGAAGACGATTTACCAGAAACGGGAACCAGATGGGTGCTGACTGATCTTTGAAATTGTCCGGTGGCACATCTTGAAATTATATTCTATCAGATACAGCTGGCATGGAAGCCCACAGCAATTCACAGTAGTAACGAAGTCTATGGTTGCTGGTTCCAGTACAGTTTCCATGATGGTTGTTATATAGATATGGACATCCTGATACATGGCCATGCATAGCACATGACGCTAGATATCTTTTTACGTAAAGGCCGTATGGTTTGATGTTAGTCCTAATTCTCCACACGTGGCCGAAATCAGTGTAACAGGGTGCTGGGAAACAAAATGTCTTTTGTTACATCAGCAGGTGTCTTAAATTGTGGGTACAAATTAAGGTCCTGCTTCTTAATTGCTCTCACGTGTCGTGCTGGCTCTGGCATACATTTGTTTCTACCATGCTATCCAGCTCTGAAGTTAAAACGGATATCTGACTGGGTCTAAGCGCGAATCTTGAATGTGCATTTTGTAAACTGATGTAGTGAGGATGACCGATCGTAGTATACTACTCACACAACTGCTATTCAGCAGTAGGACCAGAGCATACATTTTGACATCGAAGTAGCTGCGGGAAAAATACAAGAAGAAACATCAGAGTGCAGCATTGCCCAAAATGGTCCTTGTTACATTTGGCGCCCGTGGCAACCGAGACGGTCTAGGCCGATTACCGTATGCAAATGAGTGGTTTTGTTTGTGTTCCTGTTTAGGCGCTTAACCCAAGTGTTGCTTTCTCGAATAGATAACCCTTGTGTCATCCGTATTCTTGGCTCACAACACTAGTATCCCTTTGGCAATAAAATTGCATAGCGATCAGATAGATGCAAAAAATACGCCGTTGTAGTTTTTAGGTGAAAATGATGTGGCACCTATTGAAATTGACCGAAAACGGATCGTTATGAGACTTACAGAGCTCAAGCAACTCCTGCTCCATCTTGTTCGGATTTTATTCCTGTCTTATCTACGGTGGTGGTTGTACCCTTCTATCCCCTCGGTAACTTCAGCCCTGGGCTAATGATTTTTTCGAAAGCAATCTTTAAAACTGTTCGTGGTAGCGCGTGTTGATTAGCCTAGCTGTTATCTCTGGTCGCTTGTTTATAACATAAAATTTGGATTTTTACGAATCATTGAGCTCACTATATTTGTTTATTGATGAGTAGTAGAGGATTCTGATTATCATGTAGGTTGAACATCACCCACAATTGATCGCAGCTGTCGCATTCTGATAGAATTTCCAGTCAGCCCCTTCCAAAAAGAAGCACTAGACTCCAGTTTCGTTCTCAGTAGATCTCGTCAGTAGTGCATATCCTTGCCATGGCCGAGACTAGAACTCCGACAACGCTTTCATAAGGCAACCATCCTGTTAACTGCGATTGATTTGTCCGAAAAACAAAATCATCTACTACCAGTAACCAAAATATTGTTCAACAAGTTAATGAGTTCTGTGATTTCCACATAAAGCGGAGCCTTAGTAGAGGTCATCGATTGGAGTTAACAAACAGTAACTGTGTCTCCTGACGACGTGACCGGACAACCTGAGCATTGTTCACAAGCGAAAGTGGTTGAGCGTTCACATATGATAATTCGGTCGTGCCTAATGTGAGGTCACTGGCACAGTGGTCAACACGGCTGTCTCATGAACAGCCTGGCCGGAGTTTTAGTCCCGGCAGTGGTAAGGATATGCTGTACTACTGACGAGCTCTAATGAGAACGAAACTCGAATCTAGTGCTTCTTTTCGATAGGGGCCGACTGAAAAGTCTATGGGAATGCGTCAGCCGCGATCAATTATAGGTGATGTTCAATCTATATGTATTTGTTTACTAAGTTAGGATGGACAAACTTAATGTTAGAACTGCTCTCTAATTCTGTAAGCCTGTTATAAATAGTGATCTTGAGGGACTGTCGTGCTCATTTGATTTAGATTGTCGGTTTAAGTCCAGCTACTTCCCATGATAAATTCATAGACATCTTGATAAAAAGATACCCGGATATGTAACATATATATGGGTAAGAGGTCCGTTTCGGCTAGACGATAGGTTCAAGGAACAAACGAGATTGAAACTACATTGTGCTACCAAACGCTCTAGAGCAGATAGCCCACTAGCTCTGACTCACGTTTGATACAAGAACTCAATGTCAGTCAAACCATAGTAATAAAAGTCCTGAAGTGGATCGGATTTCATCCCTTCAAACTCCCCCACAGAAGATCATTGAAGAATGTAGATTTCAGTAGGAGAACTGTTCACAGTGGGTGGGTTGCGTCTAAGGAAATTGGTCAGTCATCATTTGCTAGAACATCATTTGAACCCGTGTATTCCGTTCAGTCTTTCTGTAGATTGCAATTCTTTTTGCTTATTCGCGATTTTTTTCGTATCCGTCGCTTAATGAAAAACTGATCGTGGTAACACATTTTAGTAGGGAAATGTTGCGTTTTGTACTTTGTCCCTTTGCACTCACTAATGCATATTCGTCATCTCGGTGCTGTCCGTCATCCAGACTTGTTTGTCGGCTACCCGTTGCAATCGCTAGTAGTCCACGGTAGTTAACAACGAGGTGAGTGAGCTGAAGGGTGTGACCCAGACATTGCATAAACCATGTTACAATGGTGTATTGGCCACCATCGCTTGATTCGACTTGGTTCGGAACCCCGTTAGAGTACGCCCTCACGCGATGTCAGAACTCTTATGAAATGTTATTTGATTATGTTTTGTTTTGCTGGGGCCATAAATCAGCTCAGTCATCTAGCCGACACTGTAGTGTGTCACGCGATACAGATAGCTCAAGACCCGAACGGAGTGACCACGGAAGCATATCGCCCAGTGTGCTTCAACCCGATTCTCGCTTGGCTTTGTTTGCGCACCTATTAGCTTCCTGTGTGGCTGATGATAGCTGGTGTTATTATCCGACGGGGTGCACGGAATCAGAACACGCGTGAGAGCACGCGCTGGTTTATGCCACCCAGTGCGCCACCAGAACGAGTGTCATGTTAGTCATAAAAATGACCGGTGTGACAACCGACCAATCAGAAAGCAAAAACCTGTTTATCTAATGCTGCCAGAATGCCAACAGCTAGTGAGATATGAGTCGAATACTACTCACAGTTGATCGCAGCTGTTGCATTCCCATAGAATTTCCAGTCGGAGCCTTTCGAAAAGAAGCACTAGACTCCAGTTTCGTTCTCAGTAGAGCTCGTCAGTAGCTTATATCCTTGCCACTATTGGGGCTAGAACTCCGGTCACAATTTCATGATGCCATCGTGTTGACCACACCGTTATTAACCTCATATTAAGTAGGACTGAATTATCGCATGCAAATAAAGTGAATAGGCGCAAACGGGTGATTCGATAACAAGACGTTGGCCATCTTCAACAGTGAGAACCCGACTGTAACAGCTGGTGCACAGAATCCGCTCGGGGTGCTCAAACTATAGACCACTTTATTCACGCAGTATATTCGTACACAAAAAGTTTCCGACGGTCATTGCACGAACAACTAATTTATGGAACGGTGTAATACTCGGAATTAGGGAGGTTGAATAGCCCTAGAAGTCGTACTCGAATTGATACCTCCCATACAAGTAATAAAGATAAGATCTCATACCGTTTGCAGTAAGCTGTTTTTTCTTCACGAGACAAAAAGCCGCATTTATAGATGTATAACAGTATTGAAGAAATTACAGTCTGTCATTGGCTGACCGTATTGACACATACAATCACAAACTGTGGAACACAAAACAAAAATCTTAGCAACTAACAGGAGATGTAACATTGGAGCTTTTCGTCCAATTCTGACGTGGTGTTTTTAACGCGACGTTTGGATTGGTTTCCTATTAGATCTTCTATTGCGTCGGGGTCTGGACAAGAGATGATTCGAGTAGGTTTTCACCACAAACGGATTCTCCCAATCTGCATCCGATAGCACTGATAGAATGTGTTGATCACACACTGTAACATGCAAACCGGCCGTCTTTACTTTGGTTGTTCGTTACGCCTACGGACCAACTTTAGGGCAACATGGAAACACCGGGGGACAGCGTTCTTCCGAAGTAGAGGTTCCAGCAACAGCCCTGTAAAAGGAAACAATACAAAGAAGCATGAGCCAAAGATTCAGTAAGCCATGCACACGACTTACAAAAACGAAAACTAAAACGGCGTCGACAACACGGCAACAAGCCCCGATACACAGTTCAAATACAACCTGTGCGCGCTTGCTGCTTTCGATCGCACGTTACAACACGTAAACTGAGCAGAAGAGCGCACGACGTGGGGGCAGAAACTGGGGCTGTTGCTGTCCGGAATTCTGATTCATAAACGCGATCGCGTGCTTATCATGGCAACCAGCGAGTTGGACTATAAAGACTTTGTGTCTGTGTGCTCAAAAGCAGTTCGTGCAAGCCTTTGGCCAACTATCCCACAGCCACTTGAAACCCAAGCGAGCGTGAACCACTTGACACCGCCGAATGCATGTCTCACGGCAGGCACGAGTGATAACGCCACACATTCACCAACGCTCCCACACCCCTCCAGTAGACTGTGATCTGCCCCATGTCTATGATTCTAATGACCTATTTTACTTGCTCTAACTTTTCATATATAAAACGCATGTACCCAGTGTAATTGTAAAAGCCCGATGAGAATGACCGGAAACAGCTGTTCGCACAACTGACTTATGAATCCTATGGGAATCTGGAAACGAATAAAGTCTGTGCTTTATTGGACGTCTTTTCGCCACAGTATGACAGGAATTTTCGTCAATGCGGCTGTCGACGTTAGGGGTGAACACTTCGCTGTTGCCTGTTGTGCCCAACTAACTCAAACTGCTTATTTTTACGTGTCAAGTCTGAATACATCTCACACACCCCGTTTTAACATTTCAGAATTAACCGATCCTTGCATACTTCCATGTTAGTTATATTGTTGTCCTGTAGAACTTCCCAATTTGTTAAGAGGGTTGTAAAACTATTGGACAGTTGCACGAAGTTCCTGATCGGATGTAACGAAATTACAAGCTCATATTTTGTATTTTTCCGTCGTTGGTTCACTTCTGAAGTTATACAAGCAATTTGCTAACAAGAGTTTTCTTCCTAGGCCTGTCCCGGTCTTCTCACTTAACAGTCATATCCACACCTATGTTCCTGCATGCTCACATCCAAGCATACAACTCGTAACTGGCCGGTAGTTAAGTGAACCTTATGCGAACTGATCGACTGTGCATAGCAATGTGATTCCTTTTGTTACCTTGCTAACACAACTAAATCTGGGCACGTTGTTGTTTGAACCAACCTACTCACCGTGATATAAAATAGTCCATCTTGTGGGCCAAGTCTTGTAACCGAACTGGCTGCCTTCAAAAATAGGACTGAGGATAACGATGAATGAGGGAATCTTTCATAATACAATAAGAATAACCGACCACCAGATCTACTTAACTCGATGTTTTCTCTCTTTTGTTTAATCTATCCTACCCCCGAATCCCAGCTATCAAACGGTTATGGATCCGGAGCTGAAGGATATGAGTGACATTCGTGCCATGTTGGATGCATTGAGCGAACATCTGACCTCGGCCACACAGTCGTAACAGATGCCGAAGACTGCCTGTTCCTCCTCCTCTCACACATGTCTCAGTGACTGATTTCTTGTTCAGCAGTGGTCGACTGGTTTATACCGTGATTGTGATCTGAGATTTATCCGGCTGGCAGACAGACGCTTTGGTAGGCTCTATTAATCACACACGCAGATACATACATACACATACCCACACACCGTATGATAGACTTACTGGAATTGTGTGATTGTGGTCATTTTTAATTATACTTGTTTATTTGTATGAGGATGCTGTTCTTTTATGTTAAAGACCTACGCACACATACACGCGTTGACATGCACGTACGGTTTGTGAAATCGACATGTTGTCGATATGTTTCATTTGGTTTTTCGTTATTGTAAACCTTTTGTTTCTCTTATTTTGGCATTGCACCTTCAGTTTTGTCGCCAAACCGCATGTTTTAGCGAAGAATCTCTGAAACGCAGGGGGCCCATGTGTTAGTCATTGGAGAGCAGTTTTCATGATAACTCTGCAAAGTTGAAAGCGACGAACGGTTGGGAGTCTAGGACTCAGTGATCCATAATTGACGTAGTCAGATGACAAAATGATACGTATAACAGCACCTTCTCTTCTGAATAGATATTACTTTCAGTGTACTTATCGAGATGGTTTAACCTAATTCAGTATGGTTCAGAACATGCGGACAAAATTACGTCAGATGTACTCTGCAGAGATATTTCGACCGATCTCTTCGGTTACGATACACGGACTATGATCAATTAGCATGTGTTGTGAGCCAAGAACTTGGATGGCACAAGGGTTGTTTATTCAACAAAGCAACACACAGGTTATCCGTTTAAACAGGACCACAAACAAAACCACTCACTTGCATACGGTATTCGGCCCCGGACCGTCTCGGTTGCCACAGACGTCAGTGCTCAGTTCCTTTACGTAGCAGGGACCGTTTTGGGCGATGCCGCACTCCAATATTTCTTCCTGCATTTTTCGATATCAATTTGTATGCTCTAGTCCTACTACTGGATAGCAGTCGTGTGAGTAGTATATTACGATTGCTCATCCTCACTACACTCCTCCTCCGCAAAGATTGTTCCAACTGCAACAAAAGCCGTTCAGGTTCTCTTCGTTCTCTCGACGATCTGCATACTGGCTCCGGGGACGTCGGTGCTCCTGGCGTACACTCGTTTCTGCTCGGGGTGTCGTACCATTTGCAAAGCAGTCTTCCGTCCACTCGATGTTGATTCCTATCGTTCTTGATCAGATTCACTGGATGACGGCAGTCCTCTACCACATAAGGTTCCCTCCACTACGCCAGGAACTTCTTAGATCCTGATCCTATTGCGCCTGGACTCCGCCGATCTCTGTATTTAACCTTGGAACCAGTTTCAAATACAGCGTTTCGATCCGACAACCTTGCGGTTGATTGCTCCTTAGAAACTTCTTGAGCGTTCGTCAAGTTTTGGTTGGCCACTCTTCGAGCTTCTGCTAATTCATGCATTATCATCTGCCGGTCTCCCCATAAACCAATTCCCTGATCGACTGGCAGGCGTGGCACGCGCCCGTACATTAGCTCGAACGTCGTTTTCTTCGTTGTTCCTTGAGGCGAACAGCGGTAGGCGAACAGAATCAGTGGTAGTGTTTCCTCCCAGCTCCCTCCTTTCGCCGCCAACCATTCCTTGATTGTGCGATTGTTCCGTTCCGTCAGTCCATTTGATTGAGTCAGGTATGGCGTTGTGCGAATTTTCCTGATTCCCAAACGCTCCAAGCAGTTCCGAAACTCTTCACTTTCGAAGCAGAGACCTTGATCAGTCAATATGTTTCGCCGTATTCCATGATCCGCCACGATGTGTTCTATTACCGCCCTACACGAAGTGCTTGCACGCTGATCGGGTATAGCGGCTGCTTCGATCCATCGTGTGAAATGTTTTGTCATCACTATGGTGTACTGCTTTCCAGATGTGGTTACTGGGAAGGGACCCATTACGTCCAGCGACCATAATTCCCCAATCTCACCGATCGGAATTGGTTGTGTAGGATACTGACTAGAGTAGTTGGAGCTCTTCAGCAGTTGACATTGCTGGCACGCCAGTACACAACTGTTAACGTCCTTCTTCATCCCCGGCCAGTATTCCCTTTGCCTCAGCATTTCATAAGTTCGATGACATCCCGTATGAGCCAACTGATGACAGTCCTTCACAATTGTCTCTCTCAACCCCGTCGGTATAGCAGACATACTTATTTCATCCCGCAGTTGGCGCATCAAAATTACCGCACTATTCAACCGCAAACATTACCAGCACATTTTGAAAGCCTTCAATTTCTGATTCCCCTCGTCTTCTGGCGGTTGTTCTCCCAATAGAGGTTGATCACTCACTATTCGGATTGTTGGATCCATCCTCTGCGCTGCCTGTAATCTACCAGGATCGTTCTCCAATTCAATACTGTTGACTCCGATCGCGTCCTTGTGAACTTCATCCATGTGCTGCGTTCGGGAAAGCAAATCGGGAACATAATTTTCTCTTCCAGCTTCATGGCGAATTGTGAAGTCAAACTCCTGTAATCGTAACGCCCAACGAACCAGCTTTCCTCGAGGATCCTTCACCGATTTAATCTACTTTAATGGCTTGTAGTCAGTCTCCATATGGAAACGTCGGTCGAGTAAGTACGGCCTCCATTTTTCCAATGCCCACACGATCGCCAAACACTCTTTGTCTGTCGTTGAGTAGTTTCTTCCAGCATGAGTTAATACTCGACTGGCATATTCTACAATACCGCCTTCCTGCTTCAGTACAGCTCCGATACCCACATCGCTCGCATCCGTCGCAACAACGAAGCTCTGTCCGATCACTGGCAACTTCAGGGTCAGCTGTCCCTCCTTCATCAATTGTTAGATCTTGACGAACGCTTGATTGGCCTTATCTATCCAGTGAAGTTTGCAATCCTTCTTCAGAATTTCGTATAATGGGCTGGCCAGTTCGTTGGGGTTTTCAATGAAGTGGCTATAGAACCCGACGCGACCGAGAAACTGTCGCAACGTCTTCTTCGATGTTGGCACCGGAATGGCCTCGATCGTAAGCAATTTCTCGGGAATTGGTTGGACCTCACCCTGACCGACCTTGTGACCGAGTAGTACTACCGTTCGTCCAGCTCCGTCCTCGATTTGCCCTTGAGCAGCATCCGCAGGGCCACCAGGTTCGCCCGGTCGGCCTTGACTCCGACCGTTTACGCTACATCCTCTAAATCCTCCATGGAGCTCTGGACGTCCCCATCCACGAACAGCCACGGCCATGGGATCTTCATCCCCTAATCTTGGTCACGGCACCAACTGTTGTGATCCAAGAACGCGGATGGCACAAGGGTTGTTTATTCAACCAAGCAACACATGGGTTATCCGTTTAAACAAGACCAGAAACAAAATCACTCATTCGCACGCGGTATTCGGCCCCAGACCGTCTCGGTTGCCACAGACGCCAATGCACAGTTCCTGTATGTATCGAGGACCATTTTGTGCGATGCTGCACTCCGATGTTTGTTCCTGCATTTTTCGATGTCAATCTGTACGCCCTGGTCCTACTACTGAATGACAGTCATGTGAGTAGTATGTTGCGATTGCTCATATTCACTGCATGTGTATCACTTTAAATAAGCGTAAAACGAGAATGATTCATCAGCTGCAATAGGAATGGCACACAGAACCAGTCACGTTCGAATTAGCCATCATTAGTTAAAAGCCAGCGAAAAATAATTTTGATTTTAAAATGGTCGAGTAAGTTTCTAACGGTGCAAATACGATCGGTCTTACAGCAAAGCACGTGGACGTAAACCGAAGCTAATAGGCAGTCTAAGATAAGTTTCAAGACAAGGGGAGGAATTAGACCTTTGTAAACGGCACAACAAAAACATTCAAATAATAATAACAAACCCTTAACGAATAATATAGATTCATGATTGCAAACTCTTAACACCATGGTAGTGATGGGTTAAATATCATTTGCTTCTGTACACAAGGTACGGATTTATAACGGTGTTTTGCAACGGCCCCAGCAAAAGGTAGGGTATGTTTATTGACTGGGCGATACAACGCACAGAAAACGTTCTCCACTTAGGTGACATATCTCGTTTCTTCCAAATGTCGTGTGATAGGAGATTGGACATCGTTGGCTTTGTTGTTCACTAACTACTTCGGGATGTGTTCCGAGTCACATGTCCAAAGTGTTCTCACCGTTTCTCCGATGTATTCGACTCCACAAATATATCTGAATTTATGAATAATGTTGGATTTGGCGAGTGAGTTGCTTCGGTCTTTCCTCGATGTACAGAGCAGCCGTGTCATCTAGTTGATCAGTCTTAATTCTGCCGCGTTGTACGCAGCTATGAGGACACATTTTAGTCTACGTTGGATGAGGTGGTTACATCCTCACCCTTGTATGACAGTGTTATAAACACGGATTTGCTGAACACTGTTTCTTGAGGTTAACTGTTTCGACCTTTCTCTAGTGTATTTTGAGATGAAGCGCGCGGGGCACCCGTTGTGCACCAGTGTTCAATGGATAAACGCCGATTCCTCCTCGATTGTCTCCTGTGAGCAAATTCCGCGAATCCCACTGAAGAGAGTTCGAATGAGACCAAGTTTGAGTGATGAATTTACTGCTTCCTCCAAGTGGGCTTTCTATGCACTCTTCTCCTGATGGATTCACCATCGTTCACAGACATTTCCACATCCAAGAAGGGTAGCTTGTTTTACATCTGAGCTTTTGTGGTGAACGAAATGTTCGGGTATGGACTAGTAAGTCGTGCCCAGAGTTGGTCAGCATGTCGTCGTGAGTCACACACACACAGAGAGAATATGTCGTCAACATATCGCTCATAAAACGTTCTGGAGTGAAGGGCCGTGGACTTCCCATCGCTACACCATCGATTTGTCGGTAAAATTTATCATTGATTACAAACTAAATATTCATATTATACACGTACAAGTGTTTACGAATTTCAAACAAAGGTAATTTAAGGGAAATGTTATGCTCTGTTGCAAAGTCGTGAATAATGAACATCGCTCTGGTCAGCGAAATGTTTGTAAAAAGAACAACAGATACTGTGGGATACTGACAGCGGGTTTCATCTCGTCACTCGCATACGTAACCTCATTGATTCGGTGAAACCGGACCTTGACTGGAAGATTAGCGGTTAAATATGAGGCATACAGTCAAAACTGATGTCGGTCTCGTGCCAGTGATACGTATTACTTCCACGCCTTTTACTCCCAAGGAGGTTAATCCCTATGCGCCACGGTTTATCAAGGTTTCGTCTGAATAACAACATACTGAGGGGGCTGTTCTGTCTTTGTGATGTGTTCGGCAATCGTGGACGTCAGGTTCCTGGTCAGCTGACACGGTGACAACATCTGTTGTCTTCGCGTGTAACAATCATTCACGGAAGCGTCCCGCCATACATTGTCGTAAATTTCCATCGGTTATACAAACGTACATCTCCAGATGAACCTGTAAGTTATATGTGAGTCAGAGTGGCTTGGCATTTTATTTTCGAAAACACGGTGACCAAACTTCTGAATGCAAAACGATGCTCTTAATTACGCAGCATGATACGTATAACTTAGAACCGCTGGTTGTATAGCTTGGCTAGCTTTATATATTTATGTATTTAGATGAGACCCAACCGCGAAAAATCTGGACTTCGGCTGGATTCATGCCCAGACTCGGCAAGTGATGTGCCAGATGAGCTACAAGGTCACAACGGAAACTGAGAAATTTTACACTTGTATCATATAGAATCCACCAAATGATCCAAGAGATTGACTACTCAAGCAGGATTTCCCGATCAGTTCACGCTGGGATTCACCAACGTCATCGATGAACATTGAATGTGCACTACCGATAAGCAGTCTCTGACAAGTAATCTTTTGACGAGTAATACTTACCCGAGCAAAAAGTGAATAAATTAAATACACCGTTCTCCTGAAACACAGTTCCCCATGCTCAAAAGCTGTTGTCCAGGAGAAAATCGTACGTCTTTCTTGAAGGAACAAGCCTTCTACAACCCTACATGAAATCCTTTTTGGGATTGAAATGAGTCCCGTCGTGCAACATCATACCTAAGTTGTTTAAACACAGATCGGAGGGAGGACTATCAAATTATGTAAAGCCGTTCATAAACAATTTTTACATATTCTTAACTGGCTAGAATGAAGAAACTGGAACAGCATTCATAAAGGGATGTAGCTTAGTGTTCAGTCGGCCGTGTCTGACGTGTAGTCAACGGTGCAGTGATTAACACAGTTGCCTCATGCGGAGATGAACCGGCGACTAAATGTCGATCGTGATAGGAAAACACATTATTGATGGGCTCTAACATGTGATTATGAAAAGCTCTGGTCAAGTGTAAACCTTGTTAAATTAACAGTTAGCAAGTTCTTAAGTAATCAACAAACTCAGTTTCCGTTCACTTTCAGGTATGCGCGTTTACCGAGGTCAAGAGGGTAGATAGTAATGCGTATTAGTTGACAACACCAAGGAATGATGGCAAGCTACCAATGGAACATGAAAACAGTCTTCAGTAGGAGGCACACCAATCACTGGACTGACCTGGTGAGAGTGTGTAAAGGTAAGTAAATCATGCTGTTGTTCAATCTGTAATCGTGTCTCCGAACCTAATCATCTGCTTCCTTTTGAACACTAGAAATTTTATCTGATCCTGTGCTACTGAGCTTCTTCTTTCATGAGGCTGATCGGTCATATCACAGCAAAGTTGGAGAGTGACTTTTTCGTCGGGAAATCGACTGCTGTCCTTCACCCTACCACATCCTGGCAGATAGGACAAGGCGACGATGGCATTCGGAACAAAAGGAAAATTCTACTGCCATATCGATGAATGTGCATCTATTTGAGCGATCATATATACCAGTGGACTTTCAGAGTGCACAGCAAAAATCCTCCGGTGTCATTCCGAATGATACAAGTAGTTGCCCAAAAGACTTCGGTTGTTTGGGTGTGATTTCTTCCATGCAAGCGACGGATGGATCTTTCAATTCCAACGCCGAGCGACATCAGCGCTTGCTTCATCCTGGAGGAGCATCAACGGAGGAAACTGCAAAGGATAGTTATCTACTAAGGCATGTTAATCTTTGCCGAAGTTGGGTTCATTCTCCGCGTGCTTCTTAATCAGTTCTTTGCTGAAGGGAAGGCTGCCAAATAGCTGAGGTATAAGCTACCGGCCGTGTTTGTTTGGAGTGTGGATGACGAAAAGTCAACATCTAGGGTATTTTAGTAAAAGGAGGAATTCTATTACTGAAACAGAGTACACGTCCACTCGGAAGGTTTGGATGAACAGATGGGACTTCATCATTTAACCAAAAGGACACATTAACATGAGCTCGACGAATGGCTGTGTGCTATGGTAATGCAACTGCAAGGTTGATATAAATTCGTGTTTAAACAATAATGGGCCAATCGCTTTGTCACCGAAAGCATCATTCCGCCTAAAACCACAGAGATTATTCCAGCCGTGTAGTTAGAGTGCAGAAGAAACCTTTCTGATGAAGTCTCGGACATGACAAGTTCATCGGACATGGTATGTAAGATGTCTAATAGGCTAAGTTTATTCAGCCGAACTGTGCATCTCTAGCTTTGAATTCAGTTATAATGGATCGTTATATTGGATCGTGCACTCAATCGAACGGCAAGGCTCCCAGCCCTAGAGAAAGAGAACATGAGCCCCAAAGCGTCTGTCGGGAATGAGACAAACACTTTGACTCGCGCTGGGCTACCGAGTTGAGAAAACCAGAGCAACAACAGTCTGGGCGGCACTAATAAATCTCAAATTATTGGGAAAAACAGCATCTTTTATAGAGGAGAAACAGTATTTAGAATTGCTGTTGGGCGACAAGCGTCCTTGCGTTTTGATTGACCACTTCATTGCTACGTTCCACGACCTTACATCGAGCACTGAATCTGATACGCATCTAAACAGTAGGTGGTCGCCGTTTTTGATTGACGTCGACCAACCACAATTCTGTCTGCAACAGCGTGTGCATGAACTCTGATTGGCTGAACCTTCTCCGGCCAGGAAACTACTTCGGTTCAATTTCATTACACACTACACTATAGAAGATCTAAATATATAGGACAGATAACTGTCGTAAGCGACAGTCAGAACGCAGAATGAATCAGAGTCAACTACCACATATAAGCAGTCTTGGCATTAGAATGAATCGGAGAATGAAGGCGTCAAGAGGCATCCGAGAAAATACCGTTCAGACTGAGTAGAAAGGTACAGGCGTCTGACCACAATCTGATTGGCTAATTGGAACAATACCGAATCATCCACACGATTCTGCCTGTAAGCTTGCACAACCTCGAAGATGTTACCCTCGGTCCTAGATCGAGCAGTGTTGCATAATTCAGTTTGGTTGCTTCGTTAGGTAATGCGTCCCTGAAGCATTTACTCAGTGCATTTCGTAAGTATTTTTTCATGGGACTCAGTGATTGTTTTAACAATTCGGTTGTGCCTCACGTAGCTTGACATCTCCATTTTGACAAAAATCAAGTTGGAGGAGTGGTTAATCTGGCAGTGCTGCATTTTTGGCGCTGTTCTTGTCACCGGGACACGTACACCACGGTAGGTCTGCCTTCTTACTTCCCATCATATCCTTCTGATTGAAGATGCTTAAGGAAATTGAAGGAGTGAAGGCAGTGGGGAAGAAGAGGAGGAGATTTCACCAGTCGGGAGCACCTCAGTATATTGACACTTGCATTAGCAAGCATTTCGAGATTATTCACGTTAAAAAATGACGATGTGTTACCGAGAGTTATCGATCTTCATCAAGGTTTGACCGCAACCTTTGGAGAGACAGTCGTCAAAGATCGTTGACTACATGAGTATTATTCTTCTATCAGTGAGCCAGAGACGTCCCACGTCGTATCGATCGGACTGGTTCAATTAATCTAGCACAACGTAATTTGACGGTTGCGAACAAACTGTATGGTACAACTTAATTATCGTTAGACTGTTTTCACTACATTCTGTTTTGCTTGCGATACGATCTGTGCATCAACAGCAGCAGCAGCAACAACAACAACAACAACAAACTACTTTATTTACTCTGAGTGAATGAATATCCAACCCGTCTCAACTATGTCAGACAAACAACTATATGTAATTGTCGGGATAAGGTTGATGCCCTCTGAATAATTTTGGTTTTAGAATGACCTTTAAGTAATCTGCTTGTGTTTATTGGGATTGGGAAACCACCCCGAGCTCAACTGGGATATCAGGTACCGATTATAAGTTCTCGTCACACGTTGGACACAGGTCACGAGATCGTTCTGGAAGGTATCCGAGTCATCAGGCCTGGACTGTGAATAACAAGGGGACGCTTAGTCGCAGAGGCTATCATGATCATAGTGTGGTGGACTGTCAGGCAGGTGGTACGAGCATTCCAACTCTCGGTGGA
>LUCH01000682.1:164921-181708 GCA_013368495.1 Paragonimus heterotremus | reverse complement strand
ACTGATCAAACAAGGCACAGCAATCTCAAAATAATGCAACAGACCTTAGCAAATTCAACAACTTTCCTGAAGAGCACTCCTTACGTAGTCCCAACAGGCATCGAACTAGAATACTCGGAGAAAATTTGGAAACAAACCGTATCTTTCCAGCAGTTTTTGGAAATATGATAGGTAGTTAATTCTAGTTTAGTATGGGACCTACGGCAACATCCAAGAGAAAAAGTAAAAGGAGTGCGAGATAGGCCACAGCCCACTCGGCGGCGCTCAAAATCGCGCCAAGCGAAAAATGCGTGGAACTTTCGAGTGTGTTAAACAACGTTCGGATATGTTCAGGCTCAACGGCCTTGTAGAATGAAATAATAGATGATTCGTTAAGGGGGCAAGCATTCGATGCGTGCAATTAGTTGCACGGCTGAAGAAAGTGGCACTGAGTTCGTATTAGGTCTCCGACGGCAGGCGTACATGGAGTTATGCGTACAGTACAGACAAGCAGGAAACACCGTTGCAGCCTATGTCCTTAGAGAAGCCACAGGATCGCCAGTGACTACAACCGATGACTACGCTCAAACTTAACAATAAGTTTATGTGTACCGCGATAAAAACAGTGTCTGTATATGTCGCATATAAAATTGATAAAATAAAGTCTAAGCAGTACAAGCAGCTAGCAACCACTCCCGTATAATTTGAAGGCATCCTAAAGTCTGATATTTTGCATGCGAAAGGCGAATTGAACCAAGGAGCCTCAAAAACCATAGCCATGAAAAAATGAGAGAACATGAAGGCATGGAAGGAAAGAACAACAGAAAAATAAAAACTAGCGCTAAAATTACACATCAGGTCATTTTTTGAGAGGAAAAAGACCAAAGTATGAACTCATGACGCGACTCGACAAGACTTGTATCAGACAGGGTTTCACTGTCATAAATCAACCTTCTGTGGAAAACGCATTATGGACCCCTCATGGCACCTCACGTCCTAATGTGTGGCCGACTGTTGACCACATGTTTGCCAGCACTTTGAAGTCGGCCATATGTTTGCTGGGCAGGTTCTAAGTGGTTAGCCAGGCGGACACGAGACTGGATACCAAAAATATGAGATTGCTGATCACTGGTTTCGACACAAATTGATCGTGGACAAAAATGAGATATGTTAAAGTTTGACAGTCAAACCCCAAACGAATGAGAGGATGCGTCTCTGGTTGTTACAAAAACCAGTAAGGTCAACAGAACATGTTCACGTCACGGAATAGAACTAACCTATATATGCTTAATGGGTACGTTATAGAGTGATCACCATCGGTAGCAATTGCCAAAATATGTTTTGTCAACCTCAAGAACACTAGGTTTGTTTAGAAGCTCAGCGGAGTAAGAAAAAGGTACCTAAAAGTTACTTAAGTCACCTTGGGATGCGAATCTGAACATTTGCTCCAGCATACTTCTTGGGTGTAAGCGGACAGAATATTTGAATGTTCCTGTCAGTTGCAGCAATTATTCCATCGGGAAAGATTCTGGGTGAGTCTATATTCTGCTGTTGCCCAATCCTTTTCCGATTATCGCCTCCTATCAAACAAAACAGTTTTGGCCCGGAGTCGGACCGTGACTGGCCACCAGTCGGACCGGATCTGGCCTGCACCAAATACCGGAGTCGGTCCGACTCCGGTTTGGTTAAACTCGCAGTCGGCCAGCGAACAATTTTTCCAGCGCTCTTGTTACTGAATTTCGCGATGCCTATTAGCGCGACCGTTCCCTTAGTGATTTCTGAGAGCCTAACATACTCAATCACCATGAGAGCTACCATCTGTTTTCAACAACCGAGTAATGAACTTCGCAAATCTTGGAATTGTTGAAAAACCACTGCGCTCAACAAAAAATTAATTAAAAAACGATTGCAGGCAGTTAACGGAAGCTCCCATGTTCGGAAATAGACATCCTTTTCATCGAAACTATGTGCAACAGCTTACTGTTCATTCCATGCTATGATACCGGCAGAAAAAACAAGTTTTTAACACACGTTAGAAGTGGAATATCTCAGCTAATAAGCAAGATACGGCAATAACGTACTTAGACAATCTGATAGAGAACTTACGGCTGTTTCAGAAATTAAAGGGTTTATTCATGAATACACCTGGAGTGATGTAGAAAATTCTATTGAACTTGTCCAACTTCCACTCCCTGTAAGATACAAGTTTCTTGTGAATTGCGCGTGAGTTATGTAATTAAACTACCGTTACTAAAGCCTGAACAAGGAGGTTGATATAATGAAATAAATTCAACGCATTTACTAAGCTTTGAACGAAAATTTGGGTGACCACAGACCGCAAGTGACGCAACACAACCGAACGCAGTACGCTTGGAACAAGTGAAACTGTTAATGCGCGTCTAATGGAGGCACGGATTGAAACAAACGTGCGCAAAATTGTTGTAATCACGAAGTCATTTGGATTAAAAGTTAGGAATACGAAAATGTGTTCTAGAACTTTTTAACAATTCGTTTGGATACCACAATGAGCATAGCTAATACCAGTTATTATTCTTGTCTGACTCGCCTACTGTGTGGTCATGCGTTGCCCAGATGTTGGCCAACACCTTGGAGTCAGCCATGTGTTTGCTGGGCTAACTTTAACGCATTTGCTGAATTCCTGAATGTCACATTTAGAAATCCTCGGTGAAGCATAACTGCTTCAACCATTAAATGCAAGCGTTGTCTGTCTCTTTACTCATGCTTCCGCGCATGACGTGCAACTGCAAGTGTTTTTCATTGTGAATTTTTCTGCTAGAATTCCATCAGGTTAGTAATCACAAGTGGATCTTCAAGCCTAACGAGGTGCAACGGTTTGGTACCAAAACATGTGAGCAGGTGATGGCCTTACTATCAGAAATTTCGATGACTGCTGGTGACCATATTCTCGGGTACTCTGGGATGGATCACGTTCTCCTTTCGGACTGAAGAAAATCAGTAGCCAACAGGAGCGTTACAGTTGTGTTTACTTTTCCGCTATGCTAGTTCCAAGGTTCGTATAACCAAGGTTTCCCCAGCCCTATATTAACGCGAGTCGGAAGTCACAGTGAGAAAACGGTGAATCTGTAAACAAACTTTATCTATTTACTTACTCACCGTTCACAAGCGGAGTTCAACGTAACGAATAAGGGCGCTAGGAAAATGGACGTGAGAGAACCTTCAGCACAACAGCACCGCAGCCGCCAGAGAAGACGAACGTCAACGGAAATTCCAGTTGACCTTCAAGATTCAAACAGGTGTCATACTGGTTGAGCAACGTTCCCAACGGTAGTAGCTAAAACATTGTCATCCTAGTGAATGTAGTCTACAATGGTGGAGATGGCGCGGATTCATTATACAGCTAGAAGAAAAACTGCGATACCTACGCCAACACACTAACCTTGTAGTAAATTTACGTTCACGTGGTATTGTGAACCGGCGCGGTGATACTGGCAAGGCAACTCTCACGTCGCAGGGCGTTTAGGATTTTGGAGACGTCGAAGGTGATCTCATTATACAACCAATCTAGATGTTGAATTCATCAATTTCAGAGGTTCTGAGACCAACTATTTTCAAGAGCACGACCAAGTACAACAGTCACGCACTGGCGGAGAAATAAGGCGTTACGAAATTCAGTTATACGTAAGAAGATTTCCAGAAGTGGGAAGTAGGGAAATCAAACAGCGTGAAAACAAACTTCGACAAGTAAACCATAGCATACTTCATAATTGCATCATTTTTAGCATTCATGGGAAGAATGGCTTGCCGCGTACTTAATTCAAATGGTCTCGTCAGTTTCTGTAAGAAAGGCTCACAAACTCCACCGAGATTTCGGATGCGAGAAGAGATCCATAAGGGAGAAAAAAATAAAGATATGGGACGTAGCCACCGACCTTTTACTGAACACTTGACAGCCATCAAAATTTAGGCAATTTATTTTCGTGTGTTATATATATGAACAACATTCTCAGCCGTGTAGGAGTTGATTCAGATCTGAAGATGTGACTTCATCCCTCGAACAACAGAAGGACCGCTGGTTGTTTGCCAGTTAGTGAAATTGATCGGCCCTCTAGTCCGCGCGTAGTCAACCGTAGAGGTAAAGTAAGAGAAAGAATGATAAAAACTACCTGGGGTGTATCTGCTTCCATGTCCCACCAGCTGATTATGAATAGAGGATCAACACTTAGTTATTATGCAGGGGTTGAACGAATTAATAACAACCGTCCACTATCGCCCGTCTGTGATGATCATTAAGTTCCAAAGATACCGAGATTGAGTGATTCATTTCTTCAGTCGGGTTGGGTTTCTTCCAACTGCGAATTCACACGGTTAGTTCCCTATACTAAAGGATGGATGTAGACCCAGCCTGCCCGCGTGTTTTAGGGGCTGTGGTGTCTGAAGCATTTGGTTGAACTCTAAGCTTGCCATAAATGGTTCACTACCTTACATGATTTCCAGTTAGAATACATCGTCCTTCTTTTGGCGTACCCTCTCCCGGGGATTTTTGGCCGAATAACTTAACAGGCACTGCATCCACAAGATCCGATAATCACGTGGAACATTTACCTGTCAGAGCACCACAAAGCGTGAGGCACGATATCAGATTATTTTGTCTTCCGGAAGGTCACTGCAGAAATTGGGAACTTTATGTCGAATGTTGCCATAGACTGGGGGGTCTGTCCTGAGGGATTTGGCGGGCTTCCTGTGTGTGAAGCTCAGGTAGCGTTCTGGGTCGAGTGTAAGGTTTGTTGCAGTTCCCTTGGCACGGCTGTCATGGTGTTTGGTGCTACGCAAAATGCTGTTCGGTTTGTTTGTGGAAAGTCGACCTCGAAATTACTGTCACTTTGCCCTTTACCGAGTGCAGTGGGCAAAAGCGGCGAATCTTTTACCATGGCTGTCTGTATAAGATGCTTGTTTTCTTCCGTTTTAAATGTCATCACGTAATTTCTAAAACTTTATTTCCCGATAATGCCTGATGAGCTTCCAGCTTCATCTCTACCAAGTTGTTCTGATGGGCCTAGTCCTCGTTGACTGTTAGGAATTCATTTTTGGTTGTGCCGTTCTGAGCACCTTCTTCTACCTGATAATTCGATTATCCGGCTAGTTCACATCCAGGGTGTAAGAAAGTTGGTTCCGTTCGAAGAGTGATTGAAGGCCTGGTTTCTTCCAGAATCATAGTCCCCATACTAATTTTTGCTGAGAAGTTCCAGATGTCTGATAAATATTATGCTTTTTGACTTGGACTATCATTACCTGACCAAGAAGCGCCTAATGGAATTTTCGTAATTTATCGCCATGTAACGCTTTCGATTATGGTGCTATTCTTCTAAGTCTTGAATACTTCGTAGAATTTCAACCGTTTTTCTGTTTAATATGGGTGAGTCGAATTCACCTATGCATAACCGGTAATTAGTGACTAGTCTTGATCCTAAATTGGGCACCTCGCTTGCCAAATCAACGCTGACTGGGGCAATCGCAGGGATTCGAAGTGCCAGCTCCTTGACTCTAAATTATTCTGGTCGGATTTCTTATCTATGTGGCCTAGACGTCGCTCTTTAAGCCATGTAACAAAGAAAGTTATCATCAGGCGGCGATTTGGACACTGATCACATCGTGTTATCATTTGATCTTCTCTCTTTAGGGTTTTAACAACAAGCGTAAAAGTTTATAATTTGGAGTTTCAAAAAAGTCGTACTTATCAAACTGAGAATTTACCTCGGTTTACTCTTTCTTATATATGGTACAATGAATCGGAGTTACGAAGCATTCAAAAAGGAAGTTCAAACGGCCGGCAATCTATTCATACCGGGAAGACTACACGCTTCCTACTTTCGCTCAGCTCTTTCGCGCCATCCTCCGATAGCCCTTAGTGAAAGACCCTCATTCGTTTGCTGAACAAAACCTTATTCATAGCCGGTCACACATAACGCCTGCCCATCTCCACGCACGGTATGAAGAAAATCAAAACAGAGACCACATCCGGAGTGTTCTGTCTACTTTGATCAAGGTATTCGAACATGCAGCAAGTGGCTTCTTCAGACACAGACTGAAAGTTTGAGGCGGTCAAGAAGAGATTCTTTTCTGGATTATCGCTCCTGTTCATGATAAAAATTTCAGAACGAAACCCGGACCAGACTTTTCATCTTCCTCTTTGATTTGCGCGGGTGCTTATCTGGGTTCAGGAACCGGGCCTCCCTCAATTTTTGCGCGACGACGACATTGGGAATGATTCTTTCAGCACCGCCCTTTTTTACGTTGATGGTCTAAAATCCTGGAATGCTCACTTTCTAAGTGCACCTAATGTGGGTCCTGACGCAATTAAGTGCTGACCGGATGATTGCGTTTGCCTTTCAACTGGCAGTAAATATGCACATATGTTACTCAGTGAGGGCCGTGACAATGCTTCTGGACTTCATGGTGCATTCAGCTTAGTGGACATCAGAAGAGTCGTTTTGCAGAAGGACCTGGTCAACTGAACATTGTTTAACTCACCTTTCGCGTTTCATAGAGAGATACCTGAATAACGGGGAGCTTTTACTCCTCAGGTACTTTGGCACGCTTTCCCTCGACTAGACAAATGGACGTTTCAGACACGTTATGGGGTTCAGCTGCGGCCGACATTTGGGTACTCCAAAGAGGTCGCAGCCTACAGACAGATGGTTGCTGTCGAAGTTGTCAAGCTCTACGTTTACAAAGTTAATCGTGGGGTTAAAAATATCTCGTACCAAGTAAGCTAGAGCTACATGATTAGTTTCCCCCTATTGGCATCCCCCTCCCTGGGACATGGTTCCCCCTAACTTATCCCGTCAACCCTGTGCACCCTGTAAGGTAATCAGGTGTTTCCCTAATTTGTAGGTCATCATTGGTTTGCACTCGCAATAAATGTGCGCGAGGGTGTCAGAGGGTCACCGAAAGCATGAGCGTAAACACGGTCAATTTGTCTGAATTGTTCCAGGAACACTTTGGTATTGTCGCGTCCCCACGGCAGTTCCTGATCTTAGATGCAGTGGGAGCCAAGCTTAAACCTTTCGAAGTTCTGTCTGGCTGAACTTACTGCATCGGACCAATCGAACCTGCGGTCGGTGATCATAAGAAACCCGTCTACGTATGCGTCCTTACGGTCTAGGCATTACGCTCATCTTCTGGTGTTCGAGAAAGAAATAACGCCCAAACTAGATGCTCGGCATCCTTCAACATAAATCGGAACATTAGCCGAGGCCTTCGGGTGACCAAATTCGTCGTGCTTCACATCATCAGTGCGACATGAATGGTGCAAAATACGAAGCAGCAAGGCGTCTCCTAACCCCCGAAGAAATCGATGAATTTCGATCATGGCTGCTCAAGGGGACCCCATCCTTCAACGTAACTCGGGAAGCCGAAGTTGATCTCACTACAGATACCGTCATTTTAAACCAATTCTAAAGGCCACGTTTCATCGGCCAGCATCCAACTGAAGCCTCGCAAACAAGGAGAAATAATATAAATATCGTATGGGTAAGTAAGCTGAAAACGCTGTCATACATGTTCCTCTATCAAATGTGCTGGTGATCTTGCGGAAATGTAATGCCAACATTGTATGGTCGTATTTCGCCATTTCCGCCATATCTTCAAAACTCCGCAAACTGAAGTACACTCCGGCTATATGGTGATGTATATAATCTTTTAAATTGCAATGAGCGCATCTATAAAGCCAGAAAAATGAGCTAACGCTAACAACGGGTTGTTTTCGCAAAAAGTGGTGGAAAATATTTTCATCACCAAACTAATACTTTTGGGATTTATTTGATGCGACCAATTTTTCCCGTTAATGCCGCTCATTTACGATTGATGTTCTATAGGTACTTTTTTCAGAATCACGACTTTAAAACTTCCCAAGATATTCAAAACTCGAGGATTCGCGCCAAAATGACCGTTTTCCCTTTTAAACGGCCTTCAGGCCGAATTACGTGAAACGGGAAATTGCTTAATGCACAAAATTTTCCTGGTAATATTTAACACAATGTTCGCAACGGCTGTGTTCTACACTAAGTAGACGCACCAGTTCTTCGGAGGCATCCTAAACTCCGACTCCATTAATTAATTTAGCTTGACAGACTACCACTTGAGCATTATGCAATACCAGTTTTTCCATTATTACTGTAATAGTAAACGAAGGACAAAGCATAGTGTTGACTAACGTGGAACCAAATTCTCAAAGCTGCCGCATTCTATGCTAACTATCTACCCGTGGTGGTACCGGATGTTCTTCGTGGGTGAATATAGTAACTGTAATACCACATCATGTTTGAAAGAGGTGCCGCCGCCCTTTTCAGAAATAATTGATTATGGTGGACGATAAAAGGGTTGACCATTCACGTTATGCATATCTATTTTTTTAATAACTTCACTTATTGACTAAATTGCTGACTTCGGCCACTTCTTGCAAGTTTTCGGCTACAAAATTACCGCCGTTTTGTTATCCATGCTGGTAATCGTTGCAACACTCAAAGCGGACTCATTTGATCGGACAAACTCCAGGATTCTGTTTGTTCAGTAATGCTCAGTTATGCACAACTTCAAATATACAACACATTCACCGGTTAACCGTTGAGTAACTCGAAGACTGACCACCTGCAGGTAAAATCAGGCCCTGTCAGTACTGTGGTGGCGCCTAGCGTTTAAATGAATTGATACAATGTGAACGCAAGGCAAAGGGTTCCAGCAGTGTTCATAACATCATTTCAGAAGATGTAATATGTAAAACTCTGAGGAATATCTTGCCAATGTTTGATGTGACCAGCCGGAAGGACTTACATGATGAGGTCCCTCAGTGTCATACTTTAAGAAACTGCATGTGGGTAATAAACCGCTGAAACTGACTTTGTGCCACCAATCGTAATTTATTCTATGTCGCAGCAAGTAACGTCGCAGGACCGGATGTGATGGTTCAACGGTCAGAGCTTTCCGGTGGACGCTCCACCATTGTACCACAATTTCCATTTATAGTAATCCAAACGTAAGTTTCATCGACTCTAATCAGGGTCAAGATTGAGAGAGAACAGACAACCCATTTTTACGTTTCATCCGAACCACGTCTAAACTCCTCCTGTAAACTACTCAGTATCCTTTGGGTTTTGAAACCTCGATTACAATCACTCCATCGGTTGTATAGTGCAGATCCCGATCAAAAATGGGAGGCAATCCGATTAGGTAAAAAGACCTCGATTGGCAACACGGGGTGGGACCAAGCAGAACGCACATCGGTGTCGGCTGATTTGCCGCTGGCGAATAGCGAGCATTGTGACTGAGGATGGTTGAGAGGAATACTGAGAATTTGCAGGCAAGGTTAATGCTTACTCAGAATGGGAATTCTGCCAAATTATTTTCCGCACCAATGTCGAAAACTATTGACACCTGCCAACGCCCTCAAGCAAATGCTTACGGGGAAACCGGTGAACGGCAGGAAATTATCTCCCATGCCCCCATGCACTAGTGTCTTTTACGGTGTTCATGTATGCAGCTGCTCAGTCTTTACCAGAACAGCTGTATATGCTCCGTCAGCCGTGGAACTTGCTTGATGCCGTCTATAGTAATTCAAAAGAGAGCAGAATGAAAGAGAAAACTGGAAACTTCTTTAAGTTATAAGGCTGCGTCTAAAAGTATGTATCTACGACGGAAAATCAGATACAGTAAAGGTACAGTGGAGCGATTTTAAAAGGTGATTTCTGGTTATTCCAATGGTGTTTGTAGTAAGTGATCAGAGTACGCCCTCCTAAACTTGTGCGAAATCAAACCATGCGTCCTAACAATACAAAAGCGATTATGCACAATCCTGCATGTATATAACTGATTTAGGTTCAAAATAATTTTTCGGCACACCTTTTGCATCAGGACATTCGAGGCTAGTTTTCATTTTTATATTATTAAGCGGAAGACAAAATGAACCATCCTTAGTCCGACCACAGCAAAGAGTTTATCGAAGCAGCGGTTTAGCGATGTCGTGATATAAAATGCGCATGGCTGAAAATCGACAATTCGTTTGAAACGAGGGGCCTACCGCCGAAAGCAAAAGTGTTGTACCAACTAATCTTTATTGTAGGTTAGCGGGCCAAGTAATTTTACAATTTTAGCCAGTGTGCGCCATTGTCGGCGAGCTATAGCCACTCGAAAGTCGGTACTGCGCTGCACAGGCTATTGGTCGTCACTTGTTTCGCTATACTGTAATAAATATAGGTTTGCCTCACATACTTCATCGCTAACCAGCAGTCTGGTAGATTTCTTGATCTAGATGACAACCGATTTCGAATAATCTAAGCTTTGTCTGGATTGAAACCAGCGATAGAAGCAGCATTCTTAAACAAATCCAGCGCTGTACAAGCTGGGTTGATAAGCCACGCAGGAAGCTCGAAAAAGTTTGCCGTTGGAGTTAGCTGTCCACCCGTTTCAACATGTTGTATGTAATGCTGTAAATGATTCAGCGGATCGATTGCCCTAACAAAGATGCACCCGCGCACCCTTGGTTTTTAGGTAAATACAATTACCGGTCGATCTCGTTGGGAGGACAGACATAACAGACTAAGCTTCAAAATCAGTTTGCCGACGTATCACGCGCACTCACCCGTTAAGTTTTTTCACCTCAAAAGGTACCGCCTCATACTATACAACTGGAATCGGCTGTCAATCCTCCTTTCGATTTGGCTAGTTTGCATGTAATGCTGTGATTCATGTTCAGTTTTCAGTTTAATACTCTTTGTATGAGTAGCTTGAATTCATTTAGTACTCACCAGTTCCAAGATTTCTGTCAGTGCTTCACAGTCAGATACATGCTTGATGCTTGCTAAACCTAGTTGGGGAAAAACAAGAAAAATGAAATATGTGTGACATGAGGTCCCCTCTACTTCCGCGTGCCTTGCTTTGTGAATGTTTGAAATGATGAATGAATGTGTGCATATCAGACACGGCTTTCGGTGCAATACTGAAACCAACGGAAAGACGTAGTTCATGTTTTGCGTACGAGGGAAACAACGCGTTCTTGACCCAAGCAAGCTAGAGCACCATGTCACTTAGTGGTGCTTGTTGAAATCTAAACGTCACCTATTATCAAATTAATCAATTTTCTTCCTCTGAGGACGCATTCCTGCTCACTTAAGGGGTACTTTCATCGACGTTAGCAACATATCATAAAACGCACTATTATTCAAATCTAATAACCTGTGCTCAAAGTCAAACAACACAGCGGTTTCTACATAGGGCCCACTAACTCTCGTTTGTGCAAGACCGTGTCAACTTGTAGTGCAGTGGCCAACCGGTTGGGGGTCATTATTAAATTGTTCACTAACGATTCAAGTTTACACCGAGTTACGCGTAATGCGAACGATTCAGTAGTGTTTGAACGTTAAAATTCCTCAGGAATGAAATAAATAATGTACTTCCACAACGAATTTGACACCTAGACACCACTCTGTAATGGGGGACGATGAAATGGAATTGAGCTCACTCAAATAAATGGTAATTGGTTGGGTCGAGACAAAACAATTATTTTGACGTTTAGAAAAGTGCAGGGCCCAGATTGGATAGGAGTGAAGGTGACGGCTGCGGTACCAGGTTCAAGAAAAACGATGAGTAATGCAATTTACTTTTAAGGAAAGTAATATAACATAGGGTCATATTTCAATACTACTAAAGCAAAGCACAGCAACCTCATTAATGATGCAACAGACCTTAACAAAATCAACAGTCAGTACAAATTACTTATTCGCGGGATTTTGTAATGGAACATAACGAGTGGTTTAGAATCCGAAAATATCAAAAGCACATATCTTACCAAGTTCACAGCGAGTTTGTGGGGCAACTGGAACTTAATCTGCCCAACTTTTCAGGGTTTTTGCAGGCTAATGAGAAGAAACACGACTTCAAACTTTATTTGAATCGAACGGTGGAGAAGGCGTTGGAGGCAGGGAGGTAAAATTTTGTCTCCTGGTAAGAAGCAAAATTTAGGTGACGCTTGCTGTGTTAGTTGTTCGCTAGCTACATCTTGTTAGGTTTGTGGTTTATGGATATCTGTTATTGCACTCCGGTGTGTTTTCACAATTATCTGAGTTGCATGTGGATCGTGGGGTTTTAATCTCGGTCCCTGTGGGTGTGCTTAAAATATATCTGGGCTTCACAACCGAAATACGTAGGTAAGTAGGCCAACGTTGTAACAGACTTGTCCATTTTGGTAGCCTACGCCTTCCTGCGCTACCATATGACTTTAGATGACCACAACGGATATGCATAGAGAGGCATTTTTCTGGAGGAGGGGAAAATCAGATTAAATTTAAGAATCCCCCTGGTGGTGTACTTTCAGCAACAAGAGTGCCCACTATTCTTGAATCAGTTTAAGTGAGGCAGAGTTTTGCTCCAGAGAAATGAAAGAAACACGAAAAATGTGGGTGGGACGCATACAGTGTTAAACATTTGATGTTAGGTGACGCACTCACAACCCTGTAGAACAAATTCCATCGGCAAGGTGTACTCTTCGGGAATTTGCGGGCAAATACCAGTTTGTGGATGAATGTAACCGGTCGTCAAGTGAAAGTCATTGGCTAGGAAAACTGCAGAATTGAAGTCCTAACGAGCTAGGGAGGTTAGGAACCTTCCACGAGGGATGTTAGATGATAGAAGTCAACAACACGCCTAAATTCCTGCTTTTCAAATCTGTGGGGCTCGGTTGAGTTTGATGACAGCTCTCGTTACAAATCCTGTGTCAGCCTTTTTGTGGGTAGATAATGACGATATATTTCTTAGCGCGTCTGTAAAAGAACTTTGAGGTGTACTTTCTGCGCTAGCTCCACTTTCTGCAAACCTGGTGCTGCAGAAGGTTGAACTTGGCCCCGTCAGTTTCGACCCAGCGATGTTTCGGTAATTTGTCCGATGACTGGAGACGCACGCTGAGTATGAAATATTGGATGCCCGAAAAATGGTTTTTATAACGATCTGTGTACCCCTTTTTGAATTTTTCCATGCGAACGGCCGACCTTGTAAACCCATAATTACTGGCTGAAGCGTGTACAGTTCTTCTGGGACCCTCGCCTACTAACAATTTAATACACCTCTTATTGAATCGTTCACTAACGATTCAAGGTTCACAACGAGTTACGCGTAATCTGCTAGTCCAAAAATGCCTTTCTCAATATCCAACGGCAGAGAAGATAATCTATTTTCGAGACGGTTAATGAGAAGATGCTCGTGAAAACTGGATTCAACACGGTACTAATTGAATCAATGTACATGAAAATTAAATATCATACCTCGAATATGAAATGTCCTCACAAATTAGACAAAGAATGTGCCAGTACAACTCTGACAATTAGGCACCGTTCCGTAATGGGGGACGATAAAACGAAATTGAGTTCACTCACAACAAATGGTAATTGGTCGGGTTGGAGCAAAGTTACTGCTCATGCATCGAGAAATGGTGAGAATTATAAGCTACTCAAGAAAGAACATGGAAGAAGAATGTCTTATTTTGACATTTAGAAATGTATAGGGATCGGACTGAATAAGAGTAAAAGAAACGGTTATAGTAGTTGGTGTAAGAATAAAAATGGCTGGTACTGCTTATTCTTAGAAAAATGAAGAAAGATGAGGCCACCCTTCAACACTGATCAAACAAGGCACAGCAATCTCAAAATAATGCAACAGACCTCCACAAAATCAACATCGTGCAGTCGCTGGTTTTAGGTTTTTCCTAGCAGAACTCATGTGCACCCTTTTCTTCCAATAACCTCAAAACACCCGGCCTTGCTTGAGCATGCGGACACAACAAACTAGGCGTTATGGGTGTTCGCCGCAAGCGGGGCTTAGTGCGTGCTGAAAACTTATAACACTGAATGCATATGGTGGGTATTTCCTGCGTATATATAACCATTACTCGTACATTGTGCAAAAGATCTCCAAGTTACCGTCTATCTAAGGTCAACACTTGTGTGCAGAGGAAAACCTACATCGGATTTTCTGCTGACGGATTGGATACGTCAGAAATCGTGACAAAATACAGGGGGATGCGCTGCCAGTGTGTAAGGTTATGAGAGTGCAATTGCTTTTATCTCCCAGCTGGAACCCCCGTTTCTTCTAAACAACATCAGTGCGATGAACAGTGCTGTTTAATGTCGCATTCTCATAGACATTCCAGTCGGCCTCCTTCGAAAAGAAACGCTAGGCTCGAGCTCCGCTCACAATAGAGTTCGTCATTAACACATATCCTTGCAACTGCCGGGACTAGAACTTCGGTCACGCTGCTCATGAGGTCACAGTGTTTACCACTGCGCCACTGACCTTACATGATGTATGACTGAATTATCACATATGAATGCTCTACCACTTTCGCTTGTCACCTATGATAAGGTTGCTTGATCGTCTCAAGATAAGACACATTTACTGTCTGTTAACTCCGATCGGTAACCCCGCGATTAGGATTTCCTAGAGAGGCTGAAATCTCCAATCTCATTAAACCCGCTAGATAATATTTCAGGTTATTGATGAGTAGTCGGGGACTTGGTTTATTTCGAGTTGAACACCACCCACAATTGATCGCAGCTTTCGCATTCCCATAGACTTTCCGGTGGAGTCCTTTCAAAAAACGCACTCAACCCGAGTTGTGCTCTTATTAGAGTTTCAGTCCCGGCACTGGCAGGGATATGCACTACTGACGACCGACTGAAAAGTCTATGGGAATGCAACAGCTGCAATCAGCTGTCGGTGATGTTCAACCCATAGGATAACCAAAATCTCCTACTGCTCATCAGTGTTTTTCAAGTTTGCAAATATGCCAACTTTAGCGTGACAGTGTTTCACAAATTCTTGTTGCGTGAGAGCGCTGGGGATAGAGTCGTCCAGCTTAATACCTTCGGTAACTGCCATGTGGATCATTGCGTGTGTTATGAAATGCGGGATGGATGTGTCACCACCTTTATCATTGGCTTTTGTTCAGCTTCCAAGTGGGTTCCTTCTACTTAACGGAAATTCACGTATGTTACTAAGTTACTGCTTGTGAGTCTAGATTTTCAAGTGGCTTACATCTAGTTGTTGCATGTTGTAGTCATTTATATCCCAGTTGTCCTGCCACTGAGATTGATAACTATACTGGGAGCTTCTCAGTAACCCTCCGGAATGATCTGAACCTTATCATGTATTGTACGCGGTAATTTTAGCTGTTTGGAAGCCTTTGTTCTACTTACCCCCCGGACTGCACAAACATGGTGACCATTGACACAAGGCTGGGTCACATCCCGATCTAATCATTGTTGATAACCCCAAACTATTCACACTTCTCAGGTGCGCCCCACCTAATAATTCGGACTACTTCGTCGTAAACTCAATGTTAAGACAACGCATACTATATCGTTCTCTTGGATATCGTAGAAGCGGACGTTAGCAGTCCTTTCGGGAAAACCTTGTCCGTTTTGTGTTTACTTGTCCAGGATGACTCGTCGATCCATTTTGATGAGTCGGTTGGCCACCCAACTCTGTGGTCAAGTCTACAGATGACCACTTTAGGTGACTGATGAAGCGTACAACATATAACTTTATATAGTAGCCTTGATGGGCCTTGCCTGTTCATTAACGACAATGAAGGCCAGAATGAATAGAATTCTTGCTAAACATACGTCTATCAATACCGTAAATGCTTCGAAGATAAAACTTTATTTCTGGGCCGCTTTCAAGTTGGCCGCCAGCGGCTCACTGCATACAGTTTGTCCCGAATCAGCATGTCCTCAGAAGTAATCACACACCCACAGTAATCGATTAAGGTAGAATGACTAACCAGTGCGATAGTGATTGACAGATTTATGAAAAGTAAATCCCGGAATAATTATAAGTTCTTTAAACGTCTCTTAGCAGTATTGAAACGCTCACATAAAAGCGACAAGAAGTCTCCTCATTCTTGAGTTGGTTGTAGACCTTCAACGAAATCTTTTACCACAACCTATGCCGGTCGAAATCGTTCACCAACTTTCTCACGAGACTCGTGGCCAGCACCATTACTTTCGGTCGCCTAACCAACTTATTAATAAAGCATGGCTGTTGAAATACAATGAACTAGCAGTCAAATAACACTCATAAAATGCTCATCTGACAACCGTGCTACTTCTGATAGACAGTGCTAGTTGCAAAATACTAAGTTTGATAGACCTTGAAAAAGTTTACCACATTATAGGATTACTGAGACCTTTCTAACTTACTGTCACTAATGCTCACCATGGGCAAATAAGTGAGCTTCGTTTGCTAAATTTTGTATACAGAATGATGTTGAGGAGCTCTATCGTGTGAGAACTGCGTACCACATTTGATTCTACCTCATATCATAATGGTATATTTATTAACGCATCCGTGAGAAGCACGCTCAGATAAGCGTGATCAGTGTGCAACTCGTAACGCGATACGAATTAATGCACACCAAGCACATAACTAACAACTGTACGGTAGACTAATTATGAAAATAAAATAACAAGACAGACATAATAGGAGAGAAAAATTTCAATTTGTGAAGAAGCATTCAGGACACTTGTTTCTAAAAAGACAGTTCTGAAAATTTGCAAGGTTCGATCAAAATGCTGATTTGTTGCGTCACTTCTCGCTCCACAAGGTAAATGTAACATGCAAGCCGGCTGTTTACACGTTGACTGTCCGGCACGCCTGCGGACCAAATGAGGGGCAACGTGGAGACACCAAGGGACAGTGTTCTTCCGAAGTAGGGGTTCCAACAAGTCCTGTAAAAGGAAACAACAAGAAAACAAACATGAGCCAAAGGCCCAGTAAGCCATGCA
>LUCH01000682.1:138775-154094 GCA_013368495.1 Paragonimus heterotremus | reverse complement strand
ACTTGATGAGTTTGACTAACCTGACATTAATAATTACCATCCCTCACCCTATTGATGTACTACCCCTGTCTAACCCATATAAATGTGTTGTATTTAGCCTGATGATGAAACACTGAAAACGAGCTTGTTTGCTACGCGTTTCTCCTCATTACTAAACCGGGCATATTTACGATATCTCATTTTTTCCGTAACTGATGGAGATCATTACAACTTATGCCCAACGGGCTGAATACATTTCCAATCTACATTATCCCGTTTTCTGCTTATCAGCGTTTATCACAGCTTGGGAGAACTGGACGAAGCAGCTACTAGTGTCAGCGCATACTACATACACAGGCGTTGAGCATAGCCTAAGTGAACTGGACGGGGCAATTATTAGGGTCAATATATGGGACATACTTAGGCGTTGATCACAGCTTGAGTGAACTGGACGGGGCAATTATTAGAATCAATATATGGGACATACTTAGGCGTTGATCACAGCTTGAGTGAACTGGACGGGGCAGCCACCAGTGTCAGCGTATACTACATATTTACGCGTAGATCACAGGTTGAGTGAACAGGATAAAACAGCTGCTGGTGTGAACGGACAACATTTAAGATACCACGTAATCTGCTGCCGGCTTCCACTAATCGGCTCCGAGGCAGCCTCCTTGTTTGCCCATCTCGTGACCTCATTCAAATTCTAAAAAATGCAAAACAGCTGAAAGAAATTACCCTCCGATTGCAGTTACTACGACAGCCCCATCATCGAACACACCCTAGCCACCAGGACTGCAGCACTATATCCTAAACATGAGATACAATCAGGCTAAAGAATTTACCTTCCTCGAGTAGTGTACTCGCGCGGCACTGAAATGCCAATAACCTCAGGCCACATTGAGGATTCTTTGTCTGACGGACGTGGAGCTCTTTGGATGGCACACAAGGATCTTAAAAGGGGCACATGGACGGGTGTGTGCAATGATGGGGCTGTCGCAGTATCTGCAGTGAACTAAACATCTGAATGTGATGCTATGGATTCCGTCGGAAAATAGTTTCCTTCAACTGTTCTGCAGTTTTCAAAACTCGATTCAGGTCACGAAGTGGGCAAACACCTATCGGCGGAAATGTGGACCACATAAGCGACGTTTGTCTATTCTAACAGATTCCATATTTGGAAATATCCGTTTTACGCCCAAGGAAGCATTCACAATTTTGCTACTCTGAGCGTTCAAGAACAGCATAACATTCACAGCGTTCTTGGTGGTCTAACATGAGAGTGGACGAAGTACAGTCAACTTATTATTTCTCATCCGAACATGTGTTGGAATAAACTGGTTACATTTTTTAATTCTTTCGCTTCCAGCCGACCACCATAATAACGCCGGACGAATGCAGAGCTTACAGTGCTTTGAATGAAATACCTCGTTGGGAGGGCTAGATTACTACTCATTCAAAAAACTTCGTGGGTCCTGAGAACAGCATGAAGCACTCGAAAAATATGGGAAATCTTTGGTCTTTTGCTAACAGGCAGTTTCATGCCATACCTGAATCAAACAAACGGCCGTTCCAGTCACACCTTCAGGATATCTGTTGGTGAAAACGAAATCTTGGAACATGATGGACAAACTGCTGTTCAGCTTGCCTCATACGAAAATGTTGTTAAGTATATAATATAAGTTGACATTGTTACACGCGTTGGTTATTCCAATTCATGTCTTGCGCTGAGATTGGTAGCTGCTCCGTCCAGTTGAATTGAGCCATGATCAACGCCTAATTGTGTCACACTTATTCACCTTTATAGCTGCTCCGTCCGGTTGATTCAAAATATACCAATCTGTGCTCCATGCTCACACACTTATAACTGCTCCGTCCATCTGTCCTACATTACGAGTTCAGCTAAACTGCACTCCACGCCTAGACACTTATAAGTGCTCCGTCCATTTGCCCTACCTTACGAGTTAAGCCAAGCACGTAAGTGAACGAGCGAAGTCAGTGGTGCAGAAACTTGGGGACAGAATCTTGTATTATGTACCTGATAAGTATGGATTAATCTAAAAACATCCTCCGCTCTTCTCCAGCACATAACCTAACCTTCGGTTTTCATATATTGTGGATGTCCTTCCGGATGATTGAAACTACATATCACATGAAGTTCTCATCATCATGTCGTTCATCGCATCTGATATCTGTAAGAAATCTGTGTACGCATATTTGAAGAAACTTACTCTCCTCAATAATCTCAACAGGGTGATCGTTCCAGGTGATGTTTGGTCGCGCTTTCTTCGGCCGGTGTAAGCTGTACGCTGTCAGCGAACCAGTCTAAGTCGACATCCGCTGTGTTTGGTGTGTGAGACTTGCATCCGGTAATAATTGGGGAAGTGCGAACCATGACTGGAGTAGAGGGAACCGACCGAAATAAGGATTCAAAAGGTGCACTTACCAGGCGACTGGGGTAGAAACTGTTTGCCACTGAACGGACACTCGTTCATGTCCACCATCTGGACACATTTTGAAGGAAAAATCAGCTGGTCGGCATCACATCAATAGCTGTCCATCTGTACGGGGTCACCGCAGTGTTCACACAGTACTCCTATTCAAGGCTCCTTCGCTTACCTCGGCTGCATACCGCTTGTAACTGAACCCATGGGGTAGTCGTATAAAGGTGAGCCAGTCTTGGCTCGTTCCACTATCTTACTGGCGAAAGCAAGTAACCGCCGTGCGGCTGCTACAGTCATGCAATTTTCAAAGTAGATGATGCAGGGCTTCATAGTGACAGTTAAAATCATCTGCAGCAAGCGACCGAAACTGTGTGTCTACCAACCGTCAAACTGGCAAGTTGTACCGTGCCAGCCACCGTTCATGAATGGGGATGTGACCTTTGCAAATGGAAATGAAAACTATAAAGGACCTTACCACTGGGGTAGAAATGTCTCCGAAACACCGACAGAATGCGTATGCATGGCAGCCACACTATACGGCGAAAAGTACATTCACGTATGCGCTCTATGCTATCCACGACGGAAACGTCACCATCTTTTTGCACACGAAGTTGTCATGTTCATGGTGATTACTAGGGGACCGCTCACCTTGCATTCAGATATTGCTTCCATATGGAGTCGAGGAGTCCATCCGTTCAGATGGTCCTGGGAAAGATAAATTACGAATGAGATCATTCTGTGAAGAGTGGTCTTCACGTACCAGTTAGCATCCACAACCTCACGACGGTCGCACCCATACGTGGTTTGTATTTCATACTCCCGCAACAGCCACTCGCCGTAGATCCATATTCTCTGAGTGGCGACGGCGAGGACGTCTCTTAGGTGCGTCCTCTTCTTTAACCGTCCGCTTGCCTTCTCCAGCCCATCATTCGTTCGATTGTCAAAGTGGGCAACATCGCTTTGCGCGTGGATGGCCCATTTTGGCTCGATGTACAGCCAAGTACATAATGAATTACTCAGAAACTTTCTATCCGTTCGACCGATTAAGTAAAAAACACGTTTGAGCCTACGGTGAACAGTGTACCAGTGCAACTTATTCTTCCTCGTGGTCCACTATAGCCATTCGGTGGAGGAGGAAAGGACTGAGAAGAGTTTGTTTTTCAACATATATGACGGAAGAACTTTACCCACTTATATGCTTGCGTACAGCATCACGTACATTAAAGGAACACAGCAGGAGGTTGCAATCGAACACCACATGGAATGCCACCATTTGCGCAATCATCTTGTCCATGATAAATGATTTAACCGCAATGTAATCGCCCACCATTTCCCGAAAACTTTCGAACAGCCTACGTAGTGAAGCATACTACTCACCACGAACGTTTCCGAACATCACGGGTCGGCCGTGTCCCATACCGTCTGTTACGAGGAACTGATAGTACTTCCAGCTTTGAAGGTATGAGGAAATATACACTCATATACTTGTGCTTGTTTGCCCCTTGAGTGACATCTACAATCACAACATGCTGGAAGCGTCGAACTAGTTCAAGCTGCATTCGCTGGATGAGGCTGATATGCATATATCTGTTACCTTCACCCCTCTTGAAGTGCACCACACCCATCGAATTAATTACCGACAGCACCACATTAAGGTTCTCCAATGTTCCATGACCAATCTTGCATAGGAAACTCAGCTGACATCGCAGGCTTTAACTTGCGGCGGATGTATCTAACGTCGGCGATTGTGATGAACTTTTCGTGAACATTCGTTGCGTACTGCTTATCGTCAGCGTTTGGTGTATTACAAAGAAACAGTTTCTTGCATTCGTTCAATTCACTGATGGTGAGTGAATGATTTGTAGGATGGGACGCATGTGACAGACGTTTGAGAGGGCGGTCGTTCTTCAACTCGAAAGAGGTCATAACCAGACAAGTATCTTGTCGACCTACATGAAATCATGATTTGCAACATTTATCGCGAGACGTGATTTGTAAAAACTAATAACAATTAACCCACAAGGCACGTCATGCACCCCTGCATACACTCCAACGCCTTTTATTCTTCATACAACAAGGATAAATCTGAACGGTTTTCCGGAACCTATGTTACAGTACCTTATCGTACTTCAAAACGGTTTTCGATCTACGGCCGGTACCATGAACGTGAATAACGCGAAATTCGCTATCATCGAACATTCACAATATAGTCCATTTCCTACGAATAGAAAATAAACAACTTGAAACAAGATAATAAACGAATGACAAGAGTGAAAAATAAGTTGAAAATAGCCCCATTATTCTTATGTTAATATTGTCACACGCAGCCGACGGCAACAACAGCAGCCAAACCGATTTTCTAAAAGCAATTACGATAAAACCGTTTTTGATTAATAGTCAGTTAAAACAAGGAGATTTGAGTCCATGACGCAGATTTCGACGATTTCAATTTCTGCACCATGGGCGAAGCTATTAAGACGGCTTTTCGGGGAAAATAATTTTCCGGATCACGACAGCTCAGAAACTCACGGTCTATGGCATTCTACTTGCTTGTTTTAGTCATCATTTCTTGTAATCATATTCGGGGTGACAGCCGACTGCATTTTGTAATTTTCCTGGAAACGATCTACCACAGTCAAACTCATAACAGCCTTTGGGTGAACTCTGAAGAACCAAACACTGTCCAACCAAAAATCGGCTATGACACAGATATTTACAGTTATATCGGACAAAGGAATCTCTCCATAAGGATTTCTTAAAACTCTACGATTGGACACTGATGTGGAGACCACTGACGAAAGTCCTGAATGTTGCAACTAGCCTGGTCACCAGACCCACATCTGTTTATGATGGGTACGCTCACTGAAGGTCTACCTACTGACAGAAAGACGGCAAATGGGACAAACGGGAAATTGAATGGTTGTTACGTTCATCCTGCCAACTTGATTTTGAACTGCTGCAATCAAAGCACGACGAACGTTTGGTAGTCTGAAATCTGCAATCACTCACCGGTCCAGTAGTATCACATTCTCATCTAGACTACGATGCCCAGAATAACATTTTTGCTCTTAACAATGTAAAACTTAGCCACTCTCACCACATGAGTTATGATGCGCCTAAGGCACTCGAATCTTGTCTGATAAAGCTATCCCCATTTTAATGAAGGGTGATGAGATTGGGGCCTATTGAAATAAGCAAGATTACTCATTAAGCCCAAAAAATATTTCACCTTTTTGTTTTCATGAAACAGAGACTACATGTGAAATATCATAGATTCAAGATCGAAATAGCGAACTCAATTCTAATCGTCAGTTTCGTTGTTTTCTTCAGCCGAAAACAGATTACAGCGAATCGAAACAGGTTGCCCGTAACAACTGTGGTGACTATAGTCGTGCTTGTACTAAAGTGAAACGTTGGAACGATATATTCCGTGTTTCCCATCAGCCCGAGATATGGTGATGGCCTTTACCCATCTGGTTGACAATGCTACGTGAATGTTTCCGTTTTTCCTTTCCTAACTCACTATAGAAACGGAAAACACTAACAGGAAGCTTATTTCGTCAAACCTCTGAATCCCAATACTGCAGCAACAGAAAGCTTGTAGGCCTATGCCTTCACGACTGCAAGATTTTGAAAAGAAACGGGAAATCGAAACTTGTCCAAATGTCTACCCAGAACCCCAACCTGACGCGCGGTTTGTGGTGGTCTAATCAATTTAATGGCAAGCCACCAAGGTCGTGATAAAGCCGGAAGTCAACAGATGAAACGAAGTTCACACAACCAAAATGGACCTATCCTCAAAAAGTTGAAACTCGCCGGGCTGAGAAGGTGAACAGAGACTAAAGGAAGACAGCACCCGAGGGTAAAATCAGACGGTATTGGATAAATTTCACCACAATGAACTTAGAAGACAAAGGCGTTGAACGTTATGAGGACCAAGGGACGTGGAGCCTGGGTAGTTCACGGCGCAACTAATTTTCCAGTCATCTATCGAACGAAAAATGGGGAAATAGATAGTGAACGGAGACTCCTGGTTATTCCTGAGGTAACCAACAAGTTACAAGACTGTACGTTTGCTTCCGTGTGAAAATACAGATGCAGTTAATAAAACGCAAACAAACGCCTGCGCAAATAAAATCGAATTTATCTGTTAGTTGAAATGGCGGCCTAATCAACTGGGTAAAAATGACCCCAAACATGATAACGACAAACAATAGCCGTAATAAAGAACGGCTGCACAAGTCATGCTTATAAGCAAGGCGGAAGATGATTCAACAAATACAATGACTCAGTGATAAGTCAAGGTCCGCCGGATTGATCGGCGGCATCCGGAACGAATTAGCCGTCACAGTAACCAGAGTAAAAAACGCCTGTACTTCACACCATCGCCCCAAGTGGCTTGCGCTGCACCACTTGCGGTTCCACTCACACATCACTTACCCGGTGAAAACCCGACGGAATAAGATAGGTAGGTGTGTGGGTGAGGCCTTCGTGTCCGGCCGGCCAGTGCTCATCAGCCAATTGAATGCCCAACACGAAAGGAAATAAATAGAAAGACGAACTGCAATGACACGATATAAGCTGAGAAAAAAGAAATGTTAATTACAAGAAGCATTTCAGCATACCAGTGTAAGCTACTGCATTCCAAAGAGGACAAGAATGGAGAACAAAATTCAGACTGAACTACGTAAAGGATAGGAAAATCAATAGTCACAAAGTGTATCAACAAAGCTGAAGGGAAGAATGGGTAGAAGAACGCAGACACCTAAGTTTCTGAAAAGATGAGCTGATTATTTGTCAAACGACCGTGATCTTGGTCGAAGCAACCACGAAAAAAATAACATTGGATGTACTGACATGGCCTTCCTGGACCTAATGTACCTGTCGTCTCTTCGCAGACGGTGTACGACGAGTAGGTTGGTGACCTGCTAGGTCAAGGCGGCCAACCCATTCGCGACCTCACACATCTCAACGCCATGTAGTCGTATCACCATGACCTATGGCACTGATGGTTCCTTGGGTACCGCACGCCGTAGCTCACGGCGGCGCGATAACTGCGGCTATCGCCCATCCGACTGGCGTAACCCAGCCAACTAAGTTGATTCAGCATCAACATGGCTTCTATTCCGTTCATGTCCACTCGCCACAGTACCTCAGTTTTCGGCGCCATGTCCGACCACCGAATACCGAAGATGCGCCTTAAACACTGTAGTTGAAAGCGGCCCAGATAGCATACGTTCCGCTGATGCAACGTCCACGTTTCATTGGCGTACAACATTATAGATGACAACATTGAGCGGTAGACCAAGAGCTTAGTGGTCGGCTTCAGGCTGTGGTTCTTCCACACACGTCTTTCAAGACGTCCGAGAGCGACGTCAGCCTTTGCTATGCGATTTTTTACCCCGTGGTCCATGGACAGATCGGTAGACAAATTGCCACCCGAGTAGCAAAAATTCGCGCAGTTGTCGATGATGTCTCCATTGATAGAAAATTGAGGTGAACGTATAAAGACGACACTTCCATCCAAAGAGGGCTGAAAGAAAATCTTACCTGTGTTGTTATCCAATTCAAACCTGGAAGCTGCGGTCGCGAAAGCCGTGGCCAGTCGCTGTGGTTCGTTCTCGCCGTGTACAAACAGGGAGATGTCATCTTCAAACAAAAGCAGACGCACCGTTGAGATATTTAACCGAGTGTTTGCGCCAAGACGTCGTATATACAGCAGGCACCTATCCATCCGGTGCTCCACTTCAACGACGTTCTCAGCTGAGTCCTGGAATGCAACTGTTTGCGTGGCAGTCAAATATGAGTTAAATAGGGCTAGGACCAGAACACCACCCTGCTTCACGTCAGTGACAATGTCAAAACCATCAGAGGTAGACCCGCACGATTGTACCTTCGCCCTCATGCCCACAGGCAACAATCTAATCAAATTGACGAACTTGCTTGGACATCCAAACTTGCCAGGCACCGTCCATAACTCCTCGCGGTTCACAAAATAAAACGACTTGGTGAAGCCTACAAAGAGAACACACAGGGACTGGTCACGCTCCCGGCATTTCTCCTGAAGTTGTCGAGCAGCGAACACCAGGTCCATCGTAATCCAACTTGCCAAGAATCCACATTGCTCCTCAGGACCATTGGTTTTCATGACTTTCGAGTTCAGCCGGTTCAGGAGAATTCTGGCAAGCACCTTGTCTGCGCAGCTCAGCAGACTTATATCCCGATAGTTGTCAGGGCGCAGCTTGCTACGCTTACCTTCGAACAATGGTACGATGAGAGCATCCTTAAGTTTCTGCGGCATCAACCGGTACTCCCAGATTGGATGAACCAGCTGGAGCAGTGCACGTTCCAGCGCCGGTCCACCACCCTTCAGGATCTCAGCTGGCAATCCATCTTCGACTGCAGCCTTCCAGTTACGCAGCTGATCAGTCTGTCTCAGCAACTCTAATAAATCTTGAGCGAGAACAAGTGAAGGCACATCCCGACAGATCAACACAACACACAAGCCTACCAATAAGCCAAGGAGCAGGAAATGTCAGGTCTGGTGGGTTGAATAGGTCACCACATACAAGGGAAGAACAGCGCAAGATAATATGTTCGGATAAATAGTTTTCCACGTAGTGTTAGATGGCAGATGTTGAGCGTTGGCAGTTGAACAGATACGTGGAACTAAAAAATCCCCGTGCACTTACTTCACCAGCCAAAAATCTACCCGAAGAAAAACAGACAGTGCGCGAAAGCTCTCGTCCACTCTTGTTGCCAGTCAAATTAACGAATAACGATGCACTGGAAAAGGGTACAGGTGAAGCAAACAAAACGGTATATAGAAGACAAGCTACAATAGATTACAAAATATAACCATGAACTGTAGACACTAAAATACTCCAAGCCAGTACCACCTACAGGAGCGTTTTCCAGTTAAGGCTCATCATGAAAGGAACGCAGTGAAGGGAGGAATGAACCGTACGCTCGATAGCCCTACTACGTGTCGTGATCCGTCGAATACCTCAAATAGTGTACAGAGTAACCTTTGGATGTGGTGCACCGTTCAAAAATGAAAGGGGGCTGAGCTACAGTTGGGTATACTACAGACGGAGTCGAAGAGATATTGCCTTCGGTTGATATCGGATCAGGTGGAACAACCTCATGCTCCATACAAGCCGGTTTCGGTCAGTTATTCGATGCTTATCTGCTTCGTCCAAGAAGTTCGGTGATGAAAACTTTTCATTGCGCTTAACCACTTTGAAGGGAAGAGATATTGTGATTTTTTTAGTTTCTTGACGGCATCGTAGGGCGTGAACACAACTTTGTATTTGAACAAATATGGAGATTTTTGTTTTCGGTGTCAATGTTGATGGGTTGACGTGAAACTAAGCCTACGAAAGGTTATAATAGCGTGAATGCGGAAACTGGATTCCTCGGTAAGTGGTGGTCGTGGATGACACGCCGAAGTTGGCGATTCAGTGTTCAGAAAAGGCCTTAGCAACTATCTCCATTGAAACATTTCTAGCAGGTATAGCTAAACGCCAACGGATAAACCTGTCGGTTGGGTCAGTGCATGCGGGAAAACGCTGAGGGGTGGCGGACCAACGATGACTTGGTGAACGCCGGAAATACGGGCATCTTGCTGATGGAATGTGTCGCTTATGAAAACTGCGTCACTGTGTATTTGACACCTTCGGCACTCTAAATACTGTTGTAACCATACGCGAGCACTTTCATTCATAGGAGGTAGCACGAAACGTTGTGCTACCGGCCTCAGTGTTCCACGTTTGTCGTGGCGCGATAAACTTAAGAATTAGTGAAAAAGGATAGGTTGGTAGGAATACGGGACAAAGATCTAGATGCACCGACTGAAATGCCGAAGAGATTGGCACCAGCCTGTGCGACAGATAGAGGGTAAACAGTTTTGAGGGCTTACAAGTGAGAACGTCCTTTATGTCCTCGCTGCACTGCTGGACGGTGGCCATTTCAGCTGAAGGAAATAAGTTGGCGGTCGGACTAAGTTGATTTCATTGGGTGACAATTCTCCAGCAACAACATTGATGCCACTGGCTACGTTTCAGATGTCACTGGTGATTTGAGAGATGTAGTCCAAATAGCTGATTTCACAGTGGAATTACCGATCATATTTGGCGTGGAAAGCGAATGTTGACAGTTGTGGTCGGTCTGCGCAACGAGGAGTCGGCCCCTCGAAAGATGTCGGAAGTAATGGATTGCCCAATAAATAGCCAGCAATTCATGTCCAGAGCTGCTGCACCTTGACTGTTCTGGTCGTAGCTTCCGAGGAAAAAGGCTAAGAGTTGCTGTTCATCACTTAAGAGTTATTCTGAGACCAAATCAACGGTGGTGTTTGTTGCAAAAGCCTTAAAATGAAGACGGACGCCCGGATCGTAAATGATGAAGCATAGCTTGGTTCCACAACATAAGGCTTATTTTATCGCCCAGAAAACTATTTTGACTTTTGGTCGGAGTAAAATGGGTCTGTGTTTTGATTCCGTCAGGTGGGCCAGAAGTTTTGAAGTGTTCACTCGAACAACGAACTCTGGAAATCAGTGGAGTACACGGACCCAAACCAAAGCAGGATAAATCGCAAGTTCATCAGCAGGAAGTTTACTATAGTGCAGGCAATGAACAACTGACGTTAATGAATTCGTGAATGAACGCTGCGCGGGTAACTCGAAATTTGGTTAGAAATTTCCCGCTGTCATTTTCTTCTCACATTTTTGCCCTCTGAATGCCCTGTGCGCCAGAAAATTAGATACCGTTACCGTTATTCAGCATCGTATACCGTGATAATTCGTCAGCTATTGTATTATTTGGGTTCTATAGTATCTGTTTTTTCCGCGTTGTCGCGCCTGTTGTTGGAACGTTTAAAACTTACTGTTTAAAATTATATACTGCTAGTTCCTGTCAATAACGACTGGCGTCAGCTTTATCAGTGGTGGGATTCAGCAGACGCTCACCGAGGCGGCAAGCACTTGCGGCCGTTACGGCTGTAAAATATCCGCGCAAAACGGTGTTATCAGCGTCATAAGTGGCGTCACTCCAAGTGCACTGGCCTCAACGGGGATCAGTACAAACTGCTAACCGCCTAATCTTTCAATTTTGCCCGCGCAAGCTGCAGGTATGACGATAGCCAAGACGCCGTTTTACCTCAGGCTGGTCATGCGCGCATCAGGATGGCTGGAGCGACAGAAGAATTTGTCACTGCAAATGCCGGTCTCTTCTTAGTTATGAGTCTACTTTTATTTCTTCCGTAAGGAATAGGATGGACGAGTACCCACGGACTCCATTCGAAATGAAACTGAAACCACAGCCTTTGAACGAGTACTTAGCGCTTGCCCACCCTGTTGTTGCAATAAGCGAGAAGGCAGGTGCCCTGTCAACTGCACACACGGAGGAGGTTGGAACAAAAATGGGAGAAGGCTCCAAGAGAGATGAAAGTTGTTTTATGAAGCCGATTGCCCACAACATCTAGAGCGGAGCTAGCTAGAACAGTCTTAGCATCTTTGTCAGGGAAAGAACCCAACTTCCTAAAAGTACCGTTTACATTCGCCTTTGGAAGGCTCGCTCCATTCTGTCCGAAGTGACTATCATATTCGGCACGGTCATGTGCCACTTCACCCACGACATGCGTTCTCAGCCTTTGTGCTAATTTCTGGCACCCTACCTACACGCCCGCCCTTTACTTGGGACATCACTGTACTGCCTTGATCCCCGTGTGGTCCACTGTTGTCCCTGTTTTCTGTTGGTCACAAACCCTTTAAATATGGTCGATTTTGTGACCGTGTTATCTTCGGGCCGGGCAGAAGCGATCTTCTTTCTTCCCGCATGTCACAAACCTCCTACTCGTGAGCAGGCTGCTCGCTAAGGCACCCAAAATGTCAGTTGACATTTTGGTAATTTCACCTGTCATGCGGGTCTCCAAGATAATGATTGGGAAACCGGTTGCTCTGAAGTCCGCCAACGCCAATCTCAAAGGCGCGGTCCTCGATTGCTTTCGGAAATAGAGGTTGAGGCGCGAACATCGTGTTCGGACTGGGTCGCAAATCAAGGATGACCGGAAGCTACAATTTAAAACTGGGATTTTGTTTAACGTGTTAGAATGTACGCAGACCGTTCATGTAAACGTCAGTCCAACGGCCGGATCACAAACACAGACACAAGTGCGCAAGAATTGTTCGAAAAGCCTCTTCCAAATTACCTCCCACAAGCTCTACCAAACGGCCATATAAGTTCTTTCTCCCAAGAATTCGGAACGAAAGTGGCCTTTTGTGGCCGTCTCCTGTAATTCAATAGACATTATTTTGGTACGCCTCATTAGGTATTGCTATCGGTGGCTGCATGACAACGGTCACATTGCCCTCTTTGAAATCTCGCCCCCAGCGGACAAAAAAGTCAGTTTCCCTAGGTGAAAACACCCCCCCCCCAAAAAAAGTGGAACTCAGCAAGAGCACATAGATTGCAATTTGCGGCACTTAAGATGCTGATCGGGCGTCCTGTAAGGTCGCTGACGTACGCACAGACCGTGACATCGCGCCTTAAACCCGGAAGGAACGTTGTCAAAAGGACTCGGTAGAAAAGACCGAGTCCAACCTTACAAACCACCTCAATTCCAGGCCTTATTTCCCAAGCTCTCCCCCACATATTTCTTTCTTCTTTCCCACTAAATTAAACGAGGAAGTAGCTGTTAACCGCATACATGCGAACTGTCTGGGTCTGTTCAATAAATCACCGGAAATCAGACAGTTACTCCATGTCACTCAAACCCATGTGGTTGCTTCCGCGTGGACCTGGCTTACAGGTTTCATCAATCACAGTGATCTGAGTTTCTTCAAGTATTCAGTTTACCGACCTGACTTTGCTCTGGGGAGGATAGAAGTCCCTACGAGTTTCCTTCAGTAGTGTCTCCCAACACTCACGGTTATCGGCGAATTTCAGTTGTTTGATAAATATGACGCCCTGTGGCTTCGACTAGTACTCCGTGTTCAAAACACATCCCTGGTGAGGGTTGTCTACCGTCCTCGCTCGTTCAACGTCACTGACGACGACACCATTCTCCTAAACCTTGACAGCTTCTTAGAACCAAAATATTTTACTTACCTGTTCTTTGTGGGTAACTCTAAGGCGCCAAAAATCACCTGTGCATCGGCCTTTCACAATGAAGGTGAAAGCGATTTCTCAACTTCTTTATTGACGTTGATACGGCGGAGAGCATGGACACAGCATGTCAACGCCCCGAAGCAGCGTCGTTCTGGTCAGATGCCTTCTTTATCTCACTTAGTCGTCATTAATAAGAGCTGCCTGGTAGACAGAGTGATCAACCAGCCATCACTTGGACACAGTGGTCACTCTTTGCTCAGCTTTGATGTTATGTTACTGGTTACAACAGCCAAGGAAAAATCCACAGCCCGAAGCTTTAATAAGGTAGAATTTAACGGCCCGTGATGCTACCTAGGTTCACTTCCTCTTGATTACGACTCCGTGGATCAGAACTACAATGCAGATCAAAATGCAATTCAGGAAACAGACGACTTGGTTGACCTACAAAAAGTGTGCACCGTCTTTTGTCAAGCACCCCTTGCGCGCAGAATGCGCCATCTCCACGATGACTGTTTCCACTTATTTCCGAAGCATAAGCTTAAGGAAAACTCGGAGGACCTAAGTGCGTTGTTCCGATTTGTTCGAAAAAGGCGCAAGTGGAAAATCAGTAAACACACCAAACTGGTACAAAAAATATCTTCCGGAAAGTCCACCAGAACAAGAACTTATCATCCAGGCATGTGAGACGATCAAGAACGAACAAACTTTTGTTTTTTTTGCGACTGCCCGACAAGGACACTTCATGCGTCTCCCCGGGTTTGAAAGAGTTGTTTAGCGGGTACCATTCAGTAGTCTACAGTGTCACACGGCCGAACTGGCACCACATTGTATAACTTCAGAACTTTCAGCAACTACTCGTTTCCGCTAGGTTTTCTGTGCTAGGTGTTGAAGTCCTTTCATTCAAGGTTAACCTATACAGTGCGATGGGTCCCGACAAGATCCGCAAGATCCACAATAACCGAAGAAGCAGCTGTAATTCTGGTAGAACTCCTTTTATAAGCTGTTTAAGCAAAAATTCTGGGTTGACATTCCTCCAAGTGCATGGAAAGAGGCAATGATCAAACCCATCTTCAAAGTGAGTGACCGGCACTCTCCTATCGGCTATCGCTCATTCAGCCCCACTAGCAGTCTGTGCAAGATGCTGTAGCGTTTACTGCAGTGTAATATCCCCAACCACCTCTTGCCAAATCACATTTTTTCTTCTACACAGCGTGACTTCCTTTCTAACCTGTCGTGCATTTAAGATAAGTTTATTTTTAGAGATAACCCGATGGAGGCCATAAACAGTGGCCTCATCTCGGGTGGTATCTTCCCCGAGCTTGCCAGGGCTGTTGGCTCACATGGCACTCTAAAACACAAACTGGAAACCTATGATAATCAGAGTGGGGTTCTTCGCTGGATTGCCTTGTTTTCTTCCGGAGTTAACACCAGTTCACATCTTTCGTCTCTCTCTTTTATTTCTGTAGGACTCCCCCAAGGTTCATTTCCTGACCTACATCAATGACCTTCCAGAAATTATTTTCAACAACGCTGTCCTGTATGCCGATGATTTAGGAATCTGGATTGCCACTGATCCCAATGCAATACAGATTGATCTTGGCGCGTTTAAACGCTGGTCTGACGATTGGAACCTCCCACTAAATGACAATAAGTATGCATATGTCACATGGTTGGGATTCTTGAAATGAAGTCCGACCTGTGTGCCAGCGGAAGAAAGCAGGGAGGCCGTTTCCGTAGTCGCCATCCCAGAGACTGACTCTTCAAGCATAGGCACCAGGACATTGTGTTGA
>LUCH01000682.1:96001-135509 GCA_013368495.1 Paragonimus heterotremus | reverse complement strand
GACATTGAACAAGAAAAACCGACTGGATCCGAGACCCTTGGGCTTCTGCCTCGAATCCGTGTATCAATCGCTGAATCGCTGAATCATGCGCATTCGGCACAGTAGACATCATGAAATTCTGTCTGAAGAGGGATTTTGACATATGGTTGTCATCTCATCTATTCTTCGCGTATCGCCATCAGATGGCAGTAAAAACGGGTTTATCGCTTTTAGCATGATTAAACGTACTTTTCTCCCCATGGACAATGCGTTCCTAATACTTTGCGGGGGTTTTATGAGAACGTTGCTCGAGTATGTCAATCCGGATGTGTATACAGACCTGAAGAAATAAATACTTGCTATCGAGCGTGTTCAACGCACGATCACCAAACTGATCCCGGGCCTAAGAAATGCCCGTACGAGTCTTGATTTGCAATTCTTGATGTGCACCCACCCGAATGTCGATGAAACCACAGTTATTTAATTATCACCCACTTCTTTGGAAAGAGTCCCGTTGGATAGTTCTTTGACGTAGCAAACGGTGGTAGCCGGCGAGTGCATAATAGAAAACCTTTTAAGTACCGTCCTCTAGCCTTCCTTAGGCAGTTACTTTCTTGCCAGGTTATTAACCAGCTCAGTTCAATTTAGTTCACAGGACGTGACAGGTAACAGCATGGTAGTCAAGTTTCTTGCGCTGGTAAGAGATAGCTTCTCGGGCTTCGATTGATGGAACAGCCTTTCTTCTGAGGTTGTTAGTAGCGCCTCTAATGATGGCTTCAAAGCAATTCATGTACCTCAGTTGATTAAAGCATCTTCGTGCGAGTACCCTTACTCTGTTCTTAGTATTTATTGGAACTCCCAAGAGTGTGGTTACACTATGTTTTCAGTGATGGTCTTTCAGATCAACAGACACCTACTTTACAGTGAGCACGAAAAGCCGACCACACCCAGGTACTTTGAGCATCTGCATCAAACCCGTGTATTAGTCATTGAATCATTGTATATGTGTTTAGTTTTTATTTATTAAAGTTTTATTGAGGTCGACCGTGTTAGCAACCCGCGCATGTTTGAATTACGAAAACCTGTAACGTTGGATTGTCATTGGTTATACGATGAAAAGACTGATGGGTAAATGTGATATCAACCTGAAAGCAATACTCCCGGATGTCGCCATTTTGCTGGATCACTGTTACTTTGATGGTTGTAACTGGGATTTACAAATATTTCAAGATCTGTTGAAAACTGTTTGTCGTGTAATGTGACGTGAATATTTTTTTGACCAGGTAAACGAAAACCACATAAGAAAGGTTATTGTGTTCACGAACACTCTTCTACGCTTCAAATCTTGTATTGATACTGCGAGTGACTTATTTTGTAGGAAAACCGGCGCCAATATTCCTCGTTCTCAAACAGCCGTTCTACTTAGTAAGATATTGTTGTGTATATAAGTGGAAGCTGCGATATATAGCCTTTTATTTACACTTGATGACACTGGCATTGAAGGACTGTCCATTGCACTTAGTCTACTACACTCAGAGATTGCGAAATCGGTACGTTAATCAAAATTATCGAGCACTCGGAATTTGTCGTCCAAAATGAGGGCATTTTCAACCTTCCCACTTGTTAGTTGCTGCATTTCTTTTCTTCTCCAGATGTCTTGGAGGATTTGAAGTGTCGTTGGTCCGGGCTATACGCGGAAGAGTTCGTTAAAAACGACTTGCTCGATACATTTAAACGGTTAGTGCCTTCATTCAGTCGAAGCATAATTAACTAACTTACCTTAAAGTGTTTACACTATATCACACGGTCGTTGATCCCCCTGTTACCTTTTGCGTTTTACTGTTGCGCAGTTGTTTAATAAAACTGGATGTAGCTCACCGTTATATAGAATTTCATGAAGGACATTTTTTCCATACCAGACTGTAGTAACTTGGAAAGTTTCTCAACAACAAGCTTATGAATAACTAATCAGTCCTTACGGTATACAGAATAATCGATTTCACAACAAAGTGAAGTTCACTAACAACTCTTCTCGAATACACAAATTCGACTTAAATCAATTGATTGCAGTCTCTCTCTGATAAATAGCAAGATTATTAGATGAAAGAAGCTTGGTTCCATTCTTCACGGAAGGAAAGATTGATAACGTAACTGGTGGTCAGGACGTATTTAGCGACTTCAGGCCTCAATTCCCCAGCCTTAGCAACATTGTTGTTTAGACAAAAAATCTTACCATCTGAATTTCAATTATCGTTGTGTTCTGCCCTTGCACCTTCTTCCACATTCATAAATGAGTCATTTACACTTTGTAAAGCAGCACCATTAGGCGGGTCTTCTTGGCTAGAAGTATCAGTATTTCTGAATGCGGGGGAGTACATAAGGTTCTGTTGGTTTAAATGTTGACCGGCTCGAATTCATGAGTCAGTTTATTTCGTGTTGCATAGTTTGATAACTAAAAGTCAGGTTGGTGCAGACGTTTTTCTGCAGAGATTATCTTTTCGAATGGTAGCTGTGTTTTGCTGAATCTTTCTGTGTGCTCCTTCAAAATATTCTTTGAAGTGGTGAACGCATATGGCCGCTTTTAGTCGTTCCTCGACATTTTCTCATGTAACTATTCTCCCCACTTGTATGATTGACGTTTTTATTAGTGTACTTTCTCGTTTAACCAGTGAAGATGTACTGGAATTCAGGATTTAGCAAACCATGTGAACGTCCCACAAATGGCTCTTTTGATAATGCTACTTCCGCTGTTTGTAGATATGCATTTAAACAACAGTTGTGGATTATATGCTTAAATTTCGGGTTTGAACCACTTTTGTTTGTTGGCTGTACTGCATTATCTGTCGGCTTTTTAGACCGACTAAACGAGAGTGCATTGTCAACATAATGTATTTAACTTAGTAACCTTGCGTTGTCTGCAGCTTTCTTGATCAATCCTTAACTTGTGAAGGTTCGCTAAAATCTATCCTCTTGAACTGCTAATGGCGCTCGAAAGCTGATGCTTTCCTTGCGCAGCCATAGAGTATCCCCTCAGAAGTATAAGTCACGATAAGCATCGTAATGAAATTTGTTTCAACAAATTCATGGATTCATTGGGACGGTAAGGAGATATACATTGCGAGATGCAAGCATCTTGTTTATTCTTATCAGTCGATTACATAAAACATTCAGTTGTATAGGTTAAGCGCTTAGCGACAAAACAATGAAATAAACGAACCTCACATGAGAACAATCAGGGTTCCATCAGATTTCTTCAGAACCCTGGTGAAAGGAAAACTATTGATCAGTAACGAAAGTTTTGTCAGACCGGCCATTTCCCACATCAACATGGCCCGCGAAAATCTTCACAGGTTTACAGAAACTCAAAATCGCTTTGCTGCTATGCTAGCTGACCTTATTGTGGTATGCCGTATAATGTTCGAGAATTTCTTCAAGGATGCCATTAACAAAACGGCGTCCAAAACGCTTCAGAGTCTCTAAGGTTCTTTGCATCGTACGGTTACTAACCCAGTTTTCCCAGTGATGCCTTGAAACATGTTCACAACCCATCAAACAAACAATCTACGCAAGTGCAGTTAGAAGTACTTTTCTTGGGCTTAAATTACAAACTCCCGAGGAAGAAAGCGAACCGGTTAGCGACTCAAGTTCAGTTTAAAAACCTATACGACTAGGTAAAAATGTTATCTTCCACCTCGCCAGAAATTGCAGGTTGGTTTCATGCTAAAATGGTCGATGTTTCGCATCAGTTTATGTTGTCACCCATTTGCCAGCATTGTTTTCTACTCTGAACATTATGAGACCATCAGCAACTGAAACAAATACAGGACATGGTATTTCTGAAACCAGACAAAAGCTGTGGCATTGTAACCTTGAATAAAGCTGACTGTGTATTGAAAATGCACACCGTCCTGGCTGACGATAGGAAGTTCAAGGTTGGCCGTACGCCAGATAGTAACATTCTAGTGGAAGAAAGAATATCGAGGAAGCTACAAATTCTTCTATTGCACGGTTATATGTGATTGGAAGTATAAACAGTTGAAACCGATTGGGACTCGTACACCAAGAATGAGAGGATCACCCAAATTGCACAAAGCCATTATCCCTCTGATACCTATCCTCGCCATGGATGATCCAACTTGCCACAAACTTGTTCGATGACTAGTTCAGCTCCTTCATCCCATCCGTAAAACCCACAGCTCCCGTTCTTTGAAGGATTCTTTTGAGTTACCTGGTATTTTCGGGAGCATTTCGGTGAGTTCCACACAGAAGATCTATTCAGTTGACGTTGACTCACTGTTCATAAACGTTCCATTACATGAAACAGTTGATTATTTATGTGATTTTATTTTGATTCACAATATTTCTTTGCCCATCCCTGTAGACTATCTCAAAGAATTGATTCTTATGTGTATGGAAAACATTCGGTTTGAGTTCAGTGTTTGTACTTATAAGCAAATTGATGGTGTAGCAATGGGCAGCCCTTTGGGCCCAACATTGGCCGATATTTCTCTTGGAATGGTCGAAGAGTGACTATCAAATTATATTGACTATTCTTTGATTTATAAGCGCTATGTCGACGACATTCTGATATTTGCCGATTTCGATCATTTTATCAATCTTTTACATCAGTTTAATTCCACTTATCGAAATCTCCGTCTCACTCGTGAACAAGAGCTAGATAACTCACTACTATTTTTAGATATCCTTATTCCTAGACGGTTAGACGGTACAATTAGTAGGTCTGTTTGTCAAAAAGCCACATGGAGTGAGCAGTATCTGCACTTCTCTTCACTTGCTCCCATGGCCTACAAACGTAGTTTGGTGCGAACTATTTTTCGTCGAGCAAAGAAAATATGCACAACCTACCATCTACAGTCCAAAAAGGGAGCTTTTGAAGGGTATTCTGCTGGCAAATGGATATCTGGCCAAAATTATTGAAATTCATTGCAAGGAAAGAGTGACTAACTCCCAACCATAATCATTGCTGAAGAAGCAGGTTTTTATCACCCTTCCTTACACAGGTGATCACAATATCACCGATGTAAGTTGAAAGGTGAAGTCAGCCATTGACAGCACATATCCCGCAGCGGAATTCCGCTTGTTGCTCTCAACCCGCAGGATGAGTGCACTGCCCTGATCGTTCTTTCTCGGAAAACTCTGCCTCTTATGTTATCTACCAGTTTACTTGCAGCTGCGGTGACTCATACATTGGCAGAACGGACCGAAACTTACGGCGATGGATGGCGGAGCACATCCCCAAGTGGCTAGTGCAAATAATGACTCAACGTTGGTCATTAAGCCAATAAGCGAACACAAATTCAGCGTCTTCGATCGCGAAACACTTAATCGCTGCAGGTCATGTGGTTGACCCCGTCACTTCGTCCATGGTTCTATTGCGCAACCGCAACCCCAGGCTGTTGGCATCCTCCAAGGCATTGTTGGTCAACCGTCACACACCGGCCCTTTGTTTGCAAAAGATGTTGATGGAATCAATTTCGTTACCGTGGCAGTGAACCCAGACTACTCCCATGTTGATGTTCGTTCATTTCACTGTTTTGTCGCTATGGGCTTAACCTATATAACTGAATGTTTTATGTATTCGACTGATGAAAATAAACGGAATGCTTGCCTTCCACCATGTATGTCTTCTTGTCGTCCTAATGAATTGGATAAAGGGAACTCAGTGTTTCGAAATTCATGAATGTTGAGAATTGTTTATTGTAGCGAAATGTCTATCTACGGATAGTGAGCATTTACACAGTACGTTGGTTCATTAGCAATATTGATTTTGCTCAAGTCACTGACCACTTTGAAAGAATCCTTTATGTATTGTAATCGTCATTACAATGACCCTAAGACTGATCAAAAGGCACTGTGGTTTATGTCACTGCTCACCTCGACAGTGACATGGAATATTCTAATGGAGGGAGACGTTAGAAAATATTATGGAACAATAACAGAAAACTAAACGGAAGACTGTCATCTTAGATAGAGCTTTCAACCAACGATTTGAGCGATCACGAGGAACGTAACCAGCCGGTCGGCGCCTACCAACTATGCTCAGTAGAACTGTCAGGATTTTTGTATTTCCTGCCCACTTTGCTGTTTGAATACTACGTGGTTTTACCTAACTACTGGTGGTCTTAGTATGTAATACCAATTACGGTAAACGCTTAGCTGGCATGCAAGTTACGTGATCCAATCATCGCAGGCTGTTCGACGTCAGTAGTTGACATTTTAATCGTGCATCCCGAGCGTTCTGGAATATGTGCGGGCGAATGGCCGTAATGTTGATGCCATCAGTCTATTTCATGTAGGCTATTTGTTGGAGACAACGGTGGCCAAGTACAGCAAGACTGTTGAAATCTTTCTTGCAAACAGGCCACGTTTCCGAACCACAGAGAAAATCAGAACGTACACGGGCATTATATACCCTACCTTTCATTGACAGCTGAACGTCTTTCTGACTACACACTTGACACAGGCTGGCAAAGGTAACTCGTGCTTTTGTGATCCTGGATGATATCTCATTAGCAATATCACAGGCTGATGAGTTAGTGGTACCAAATTATGTGAGTGTCCAAAGTCTCAAGCGAATTGCTTGCAGTAAGGAGAGTAGGAATAGGAATGCTCCAATCTTGAGGCGGCACTTTGCACTTTGTAGGTGTGAAGTGAATTCTATGCAAACCAGCCCGGTCACTCACCTTGTTCAGCATTTTCCACATGTCTTCATCAGAGGGGTTAAGTAGGACGATGTCATCTGCATACTCTATTTTGGTCAACCTAGCTCCATGAAGAAGCTCGGCACTAAACTCACTGGTTTCCTGAAGCGCACTTGCCAGAATGTCGTCCATGACAAAATTAACCAGGAAGGTGATTGAGACGTCGGACACCATTGACGAACACCACTAAAGGTAATGAACGCCCGAAACAGTGTTTCACAAACCTTCACTGCGTTTGCTTAGTGAGTGAGAATTCAGTGATCTTAACAGATTTATTTATTTTCTTGGTACTCCCTTGAGAAGAGGGCCGTTTCAGAGAACGTTACGAGGAACCAAAGCAGAAGCTGCCTTTAAGTTTGGAAGATCGCAACCGTCGGCTGTTTTTAAGAGTGCCGATACCCCAAGATCTTTCGCAAGGTAAGTGTGTGATCAGCGCACCCTCGACCGGTCCGAAATCGTATCTGTTCACCTATCTGTGTTTCTCTGGGCCCAATGGGTCGACGTAATATAAGACCAAGAAGTAACTTGGACGCAACGGGAACTGGAGTGATGTCTCTGTGGTTGTCACACAAACTTCGGGTCCTATTTTGCAAACGCAACTTGCTGTTGCCGAGCCCCAATCACTAAATAACTCTTCAGTTTCTTATACCGTTCAAAGAAGTTTCGACATTTCCGAAACCAAAGTCTTCCCACCATCCTTAAGAAGAGAATGAGACAGAAGATTTGATCCAGATCCTTGTTACACTTCAATAACTTCGGCTCCAGGGCCGACTCTGCTTCCGACGGAAGGCCATTTGGAACGCAACAACTGACCATCCGGGTCCTGTCCTCTGCATGGTTTGGTTGAGACCAGCTAAACGTTTTTTCAAAATATTCAGCCCACCCGTCAAGTCGGCTCGGTTGGCTGATGACAAATAAGCTCTCTTTTTAAGATATGAATTTACTTGCACCAACTCACGAATCAGCAAAAAAAGCTTTTCGCTTTTCTTAGATAAAAAGGTTCATTCCATCTGTCCCGGCTGTTCGGTCAAGTGATGCTCACTGTCTTTGCACGAGCTTTTCGTCAGCTTGCTTGCAAGTTCTCGATGGTAGTCGCCATATTCAGAAACAGGTCGAATCGAGCAACGCCTATGGATATGAAAAAATCTAGTCCTGTCACAACTGAACAGCTTCTTTGGAACACACATCTTCAAAGTAAACCTTCATAGCTGCTGCAATTTGTTTCCAGTGTTCGTTAGGTTCTCTCATTTGACTCTAACTGAGTAATTTGTTCACCAACGTCCCCTGGTAAACATTTTTTTACACTATCCTTGTTCGAATGCCTGTCAATTCTTATGCATTTACGAATGTGTGACCTCTGAACAAATAACAAAACAAAACGGGCAAACACAACAGCATGATCTGAGTCCAAATGATTGCCTCAAAATGCACGATAATGTTTATCAGAATGATACGCTCTGTAACTAACTGCTACATAATCGAGTTATACCCATGGCTGAAAAGTATAGAATGGTCTCCGTGGTACACAGTGCCTGTTTCTTTATTGAAACGCAGGGTTTGGAATTTAAAGACCGAATCGGTACAGTGCACAAGCCCGACCATTACGTCAAGGTAGCAGAATAAATCAGGCTCCTATTTTGTACCTCAATTGTTTGTTTTAGTTGGATCAAAATATAAGAGAATCACTGTGCCAACTTGGTATACAAGGATTCTGTGATTACTGTTGTAGGCCTAAACGACATTTAGGTCGTAGATTTTCTCATAAGGTCATAAATCTGGGGTTTCTACCGTACACACGGTGTCGGGCCTTCAGCTGATTTTATACAAATTACACAATTTTTCAAGAGAAGGTGCAGAATTCTACTTTAGCAACGCTTATTATTCTGATTTTTTTGGAATCGGCCAACCATTGTTGCCAACACATTCCCCACATATGTATCTCTGTTTGACATGGCAACCACGAAGCCCGTATCAGTCTTACATGTGATTACATTTCTTTTAAAACTAAGGCTACCTTGATAATTATTATGCTGCGTCTTGATAGCGGTCGATTCCCAGTCATGATAAATCCATAAGCTGTATCGAGGAGTTTATCCCTACGTCAGGATAGCTTATTGACAGCAATTTTTCGAGGACCCAAGATTGTGCTCCAAGTTGCCTTCAGCATAAATGCAATTACACTTATGAGGTGGTATTTTATATTCAAGGCTTAAGGGAAATTAGGTACTAATAGGAAAACCTTAATACTTACTTACTGAGATGCACTTGCACTAGATCTTATGCAGGCTTTGTGTTCAACGACTTCCTCATATGGCTGAATTCATTTTTACAAAATAACACAAACGTAATTCAAAGATATACCGACCCGTTTTCCATCATAGATAACGAATGGCGGTGCTTTTCGTGCAAATTCATCCGTCACATTTGTGCTGCTTCTAAATAAACAATCACAATACTTTAGTCCATTTTTTGTCACCTCTCGTTAATTATTTCTTAAAACTCGGAAAAATTACTACAAGTATGAACTTTTCTGTATTCATTCATTGAGGAACGTAGTGGCTTTAGGTTTACAAAGTAGTTTACATCTCAAGCTTGCTATATAACAGAGCGATTTACAAACCTTAACAAGGAATCCACTTTTTAGAATTCTGAGGTAATTGTTCTCCTTAAAGTTTAAACAAGACAATTAGAACACGGAGAGTAGTGCGCCTACCTGATGTGTTGATTTGTCGATACCAGAGCGTGTATTTATTGTTAGGATTATTTAAATTTTTTGGGCGAAAATTAATTTAGTTTGACTGCAAAATCTTTGAGGTCCTACTTGTGTTACTGATCATGGTACGTTTTTCGAACTCATTGCAAGGCAAGTAATTTGCTTGATTGTCTTCTTGTGAATGTTCTTCGACTTGCTGTAAAATCTAGGTCTGGAAACCGTTATTTGCAACATCATTTTTAAGCCTGAAGTTTACTGCACATTACAATTGAGTTATGTGAGCTTTATTCCATTACTTAGAGACTTTTGGTTTCAGTTCATTATTATAAGATGACGTCTCAAAGTTTCTGTGGCATGGACGCCAAGTTTTCATCACTGCCTGGATACAAGTACTTACAATGTAAAATTGCATAATCATGCTGTTGGTTAATCCGTATGGTCGGGTATTTGAATCAATCCGACAAAACATTCTCTGCCTTCTTTAACACGCATTAAAAATAACCTTACGCGCAATCTCAAACCAATTTGAAATGTAGTCTGACATATTAGTTTGCTCTACAAAATCTCCTGAAAAATAGCCCAATTCTAATGACGACTGCAAAATAAATTAGCTCGGTACATGTACTTTGGAACAGTACATCAAATGTGTGTTCAAAACTGATTTGCGAGAGCCACCTGTTGTTAGTTGCAACCAACCAGTGGGCACAAACCATGCTGTGTAAAGGAGTTGTTGCATACATTCAATCACTTTTTAATGCAATTGTCAATGAAAATCCTCTGATTTTAAAAGGTATTGCTCCGAGCGTCATTTTTTCCTACAATCTAGCACTGTCCTGAAGTATACTCTTCTTTTTCTCTACCGTTTGAATTGTTGGTTAGTGGTTTTCTACGTTGAATTAAAAATTGTGGTTACATTACGGTTATCGTTAACTTATATATTTGACGCGCCAATTATCATAATAATCTTTGCAATAGTGGTAGTTAGTTTGCTTGTCATATAATTGAACCTCACATGCTTATACACTGACTAGTATGGAAAAAGTATCGTCTAATTCAGGTATGTATATTTTTACTGAGTGAGCGAATCGTCTGCGCCCAAAAGTATTAATCTTATTGATTATCAGGTGGCAAAATGCCATTGCAGACTACTATAATATATTTGTGGAGCAGTTGAAAGGCCCTTCCTATCAGCCCAGAAAACCGACGACTGGTAAATTAACGTATGCAACTTCCTGTTTACGTGCGTATGCTATTAATTAGAAGTGCAACCGTTCAATTTGACACCAGCAAAACCACGGGCTATTCCCATTCCTGAACCGGTAAGCAAACCGATTTTTATAATTCTGAATATTCACTCAGATTCCCCATCTGGCCAAGCATCGTGCTGTACCAGACTCTACATACACACTTCCGGAAGAGTTTCATAAGATTGAACAGTCAAAAAAAGCAAATTTCGCCGAGGTAAGTGCGTAACTGTTTGCTTTGTGGTGTTTATTCTACAATACTTTCGACTTAAATGACCGTTCAACTGTTTGGTCTAAAGGCTGTTGTAGTTTTGAAACTTTACGATTTTCGTTTCAAGCCAGTGACTGTTTATTTTGGTAGTGTTTATTAGCAGTCTGGGCTGCAAATTTAGTAGCCAAAAGTAATCGCAGAGCCCTCTTGTCTCACGTTAATTGGATAGCCTACTAATGTTGGTTTGTATGAAAATAACGTTGGATAAAAAGGAGCACTTGTTTTAACAAAATATATAAACCGCATGCCTACATCATGTCATGGTGTGTGGTCTACTGTTGTCCATGGTTTCATAAAGTCCACCACAAGGTTTTGTGTGGATAATGTGGCTGGATACTTTCTGGGTGAGTTAAATCGATGTAAGGGACTGTTTAACTGTACTTCTATGAACGTTAGTTCTCAGTACCATAAGTTGCCGGTCAGTTTTATAGAGACTGTTGATCGTCTTACTCTTTTCTGTGGTGTCTTTTTTCGGTTTATAGTAACACTGTTAATTTTTCAGCTAAAATAACGACAGCATTCGTTAACTTAGATTCATGTGGCTTCAGGAAGACTTCTGGTTATCTGTGAAAGGAAAGGATTATAATGCCTATAGACTACCCGCCTTGCTTGTTGGTCTACTAGTCGCGGTTGACTAGAATTAGTTCGCATCAAGTGTTGAGCTACGCAGCTATTCGCCTTGTTTATTCAAAAAGAAATCTGGGTATACGTTCAGTTGAATGAATGCAAAACAGATACAGGTCACGATGAGTAGATCATGTACTCTGCATGCCACTTACTTAAATCACGGGTTAGAGATGCCATTTGATATTATAGTATGATACATTTAGTGATGTATCCGCGTACACATTACTAAGACTAACTTTGTGTTCCGTTTTTCTTTTTCTTTCGAGGTATTTCTTACTTTACTCTATTTTGCCATTGTTACGGCAAACTGCAGTTCAGTACACAAAAGCCGTCTGGTCAGAGTCACATCTATTTATGCCTTGTGTGTTTGTGTGTACTTCAGCAGATGATGTCTATTCTTGATTGCTACAGGTATGACAAAGTTCTGCCTACCTATTTTACAGAACGTAGCCGTTTTTTAAGTGAAACACATTTCATTGTTATTTAAGGTATTCAATGTGGAAATGGGGTAAAAGTTTTAATGAATTCCGAATGTATTTTAAGTACTTAGGTTGTCTAACATCAAACATAATGAGTTGTTAGATAGGAGCTTCATTTTCGTTCGAATTCATAGATAGTGCACCTCAGTTTCATGCTCGAAATTTGAAGTCCGGCCCACTACCTTAGGAGATAACCGTATTAATCATTGCTTCAGTGATCCAATCTTAAACACTAACGATCAATCAAATTTAAACGCTAATCTGCAAGGTTTTATACATACTCCTTAGCTTTTTCAGTTATTTACTAATTAGGCTTGGCTAAACTCCCCGTTTCCATTGCAGTTGATTGCCTTTTGATCCGGACTTCCCGCCTACGTTAAAACAACTTGTTTCACATCTGTTGTGTCAATGCCAAATTATTTACACCTCTGCTTTTTTACATGGTCCCATGAGGCTTAAGGTTATTTACAACTCATTTTCACGTGAATACTTGCTACTCTTCTTGATGGTCTGATTAGGCTACGCTAGGAGACCACAGTTAATTTTGTTTAACAAATGTAAATACTTGCCTTCCCTACTAACTATGAATGTATCAGACGCAAATGTCTGGTGGTTTGTTCCTAGACCTAAACTTAACGGAAACCCATTTCTTGAGAGTGCTGGCAATTACAGCCATCAACTTAATACATCGAACCTTCGCTGAGTTTATGTAATGGCTGAGTTCATTAAAATAACTTTGGTCCATTCATTCTGTTTACTTTAACGGAAGAACTTTTTTCATGTCCTCATTTCACAACTCAAGCTAAACCTACTTCGAAATGACACTAGATTTGCAATGGTTCTCAAGTTTAAACTGTTTCGTTGTTGAGCAGAATATAATTAACCCATAAGTTAATCCCCTCAAACTGGTCTTACAGCTACGTTTGGGTTTGACTGTGATTGGTTTGCTTCCTTTTTTTTGAACGATTTATAATTTAACGGTATATCAAACGATGCTCACTGCACTAGGGTGTACTACGATTCAACATGCTGACTTTTATTCACGAGGTATGTGACAGCGACTAATTGAAATATCCATTGGAACATGTAGTGGTGGATAATGATTTACTTGTCCCAACCTGTAGTGCGTTGCATAACTGTTCACAGTAACACACTATTGTACCAAAATAATATAGTTTGCTCCATTTAGTCTGTGCACTTACCGTCAATTTCTTCAGGAATATTTTAATCTACTCTGTACAATTCTACACTTGGTTAGAGTGAGCGACTACTTCGTGAAAGTGAACAATTCAAACCAGCGTGCGCTTACACAAGGGTTCGGACGCCAAATGTAAATGAAAAGCCATCAAATACGGAGTGTAAACCAAAGAACAAAAAACATGGTACCATACCGTCCGAAATTCCCAGCATTCACACAAATACTGCCAGTGTTCTAAGGGAGTGGAATTTGTACGCAAAAAAAGAGAAGATACGTAGAAAAAGGCAAGTTTTTCGAACAACTGGCTGATTTTGTTACACTGGCTCTGATTCTAAGTAATCCGGTTTCAAATAAGTAAACAAAGAGAGAGCCTAGGGAGCTATCGACCTATGATTTTAATTTCAATCGTTTCTAGAGGAAAAGGTGACTTGTTGGATGTTTCTCTCAGTGACCGATTGACCGAACTTGTATTACTTAATAAAAAAACAATATGGGCTTCATCATATTTGTTCACTTGTTGCGTACCTGCTAACCGCTCATGATTTTTGTACTAGAATCACCGACGAAGGACTATCCACTACTGATGTTCTAAGATTACCGAGCCTGGTGAAGGTTCAATGTAAAGGTCAGCAATCAGTTGTTATATTGAGTTTCAGCCAATGACAGCATTCTGCAAACGTCAAGGATGTGCCCTCGGTTGTTCATCATTCTCGTCTTTGATTTATCACTCGCTTTCAAAGCACCAGTTGTGCACTAGACCGGGGTGAAAAGGAACACGATGAATTACACGTGGTCCACAAGATATGGTTGCATTTCAAGTGAACTTGAGCACGCTTAGTCAACGAGCCATAGATACTCACAATTAAATGCCGATAAACACAAAATCACATATCTGTCAACAGACCTGTGCTCAAGGTCTCTATGTGCGTAAACTACCTAAGAACATTGGTGACATACAGTTAGGGCCTGTCAAGGGTAGGAGTTACACCGAATGTTCGGTTCAGAGCGTACGAGATTTGACCCGAAATACATCTTTACGACGTATAACTCCATTGTATAATGCCACAAGAAAACAAACACAAGTTTATCATGCGTAATTTAAAGCGTTTTGAAAGCATGAAGTGCTAGACGACTAAGGATTAAGGAACCCGGATTAATAGCACTGAGTTTAGTTCCTACTAAGCAAATTAAATGATAGCTTACACAGTTTCCTGCTCACTTGGTTACCCACTGACTAAATTCCTGTTGCTAACCAGGGAGTAAAAATTAAAATGTCTTTTCTTCAAGTCTGATTTTGCAATGAAGTGCCTACGATGTAAGCAAAACTTTTCAGCTAGGATCTGCTCATTTTGTAACGCATAGTCGAACACCATGGTCACAGCCAATTGGGTCAAAATGTTCACACTTCCGCTTGAGTGGCACACACGCAGGGATCAACAGAAGTTCCAATTTTCTTAGCTACCTTCCCAAATCAGTGTCACAGATGACAGATGTGTAAGTCTGTACGTGTCCGTTGTCTGCCTGTTTCTGTGCTTTCCAGTGTATTGCCATACTACTACATTGTTGTTGAAAACTCAGTATTGCCGTTCTTTTTCATGTTAAGTTTGTCTTTTACATTTGAAAACTGTTTCTTTAGGCTCACGAGCCGCAAACCAAATTTTACTCTCCAATCAGCACGGAACCAAGAACGCATGAGCATTTAACTTTTCATTCTCCTATACATATCTGGGGGATTGTAACTAGGTAACATGGGCTCACACTAAATTAAGGGTATGGATCAATGGACCAAGCTGAACGACGATGAGGGTAGAAATGTTACACAAACGGAACGTTTTATCCAGATCAGTGTGCACGTTTGGAGCAGACTGCAAAAATGGTAGGAAAACCGGCTATCTTCGTTTGCGCGACTTTCCCACGAAACATTATTCAGAGAGGTAACTATCGGTTGAGGGTAAACCACGGGGCAGTCAAACAACATTGAGGTCACGATTTATGAAGATCCTGAGTTTTTCGTCGAGTGAAGTGTGTGGATGCAACTTGCCAGTTTGGGTCTTCGTGATCCTCAGATAGCTGGATAGAAAAGCTATCTGAGATAACACTATTTAAAAGTCCACTACGTATATGCATTCACAACATTTCTACTTATGTATCGTGAATACGCCTGATTTAGTCGTGAGAAGAAGCGCGTAGCAAACAAGCTTGTTTCCAGTGTTCCATCATCAGGCTAAATACAACACATTTATGTGGGTTCGACAGGGGTAGGAATGGTAATCATTAATGTCAAGTTGGTCAGACTCGTGAATTCTAATTATGTAAAGCCAGTAACTTGGGTTGCAAACGACAGATCGATCCGGGTTGTTCATACACGGTCACGGGAGGTTCAGCGTTTCTATTTATTCTACTATTACCATTCTAGTTATTCCACTTAATTTCATTTTAGATGAGACGCAATCGTGAAAAATCAGGGCTTCGGCTGGATTCGAACCAGCGACTGAAACACCATACCCAAACTCAACAAGCGGTCTGCCCGCTGAACTACAAAGCCACACCAAGTGCTCCGAAGTTTCACATTTAGACTCAGTTATCCACCCGTCCCACTGTCTCATATGGAATCCACCAAATGATCCAGGAGATCGACTGCCCCGACAGGATTTCCCGAACAGTTCATGCTGGAATCTATCAACGCCACTCTAGTGCATAGAAAGCCCTGATTTTTCACAATTGGATCTCATCTAAAACCATAAATCTGCCAAACTACTTATTAGTAATATAATTTCATGTTATCAATTTTCACGCTTTTCGCTAATTTCTTTCTTCTGGTTTATTGCACGTCGTCATCCCAGTGAACAACGGTCCGATGCACTGTAGTTTCTGGCCATAATTTCACAGCCTTTATAGACAAATTAGCGGTTAAACGCATTCCTTGAAGATCAAACAATGAAAACAACTACATTGGATAATTATGTAAAGCGTTGCACGTCAGAACGCTTCCTATTCAGTAGACAGTTTTCAGACTATTTGGAGGATCAATGATATAACGGTATCTGAAATGACCATTGCAATTTAGACGTTTCGGTTACGACGATTAACCTTTGTCAGTGTGCTTTCCCAATCAAATGCTTACACGCCCAATATCTGCTACTAGGGAATTAAGTCGATCGTAGGTGTGTTGGGGGTTTTCCTGATCGGTTATCTATCAACCTGTCACCAATATTTAGCACTGCCCTCTGTGTATAAGCGTGTGATGGATTCCATAAGAACACTAGTAAAGTTGACAACGGTGGTCATATAATATACGTCCTGCCACTTTATTGGAGTTTACCCCGTACCGCACAGCGATGTCTATTCGGGCGTGCGGTTAGACATATTCAAACGGACGGACGGTTGGCACTATCACCGCGGCTAACCATGTTAGAATGAACGTTTAGTACGGGGATTTCCGGGTACGTACGCTCAGTCTGAGGTTTGAAATCTTGCTTTAGGCTCAGCACTTTGTTACAATCGACTTTTTCACCTTCGGTTAATGCAAGCAACGTGGTAGTCGGGATTTACCTAGTTTTTTTTAAAGTACTGTTTGTCTGTTGGCATACAGCATGTCTCTTGTGTATCACAACTCCTGCTTCTTGTTACCTGGTTGTTTAGCCTATATACTCAGCCGAGTAATGCGTATAGATTATTCTATACGATCATGCCGTGAGATTGACAATTTGTTTTCATCAGATTGCGCTGTAAGGTCTTGCCTTGGCAAAAGACCGTACCCATTTGGTAATCTGTTAGGATTTTGCTGATTGCGTCGAACGTACCCGCTTGACAGGATATTCCAGCCGAGACGGTGTGAAGGTTCTACTTTTGATTGTTTGATCGTATAGCACTTCGAATGAGCTGAGTTGGAAATTAGATATCAGTCGGTGTTTGTTGGTTTACCATATATCTTAATATCAAACATTTTATGTTCGTTTGATGTTAAGTGGTAATCCAGTTAGTCTGTAGTTTTGTGTTCGTTCCCAAGTTTCACTGAAAATCTGCTGTTGCATTTTTCGTTCGAGAATTTTAGAAAAGCCTTTTTATGGCTGGACATAATGAACACAAATATGTTATGTGCACACCTTAACTTTGTCTACTGAGGGTTAGCAAGGTTGCGCAGCGCTTGTTTTTTCTTGCGAAGGCTCAACTGCAGACCAAATTTATCAAAGAATGAGACTGGCGTTAATTCAGTTGGAACAAGAGAAATGTCAAGCATAGTATGAATAGCATGTATTATGATAATAAACGTTTCGAGTATATGAGATCTGAGCTCTACAAAAAAATTGAAACAGAGAAACACAGTCCCTTCGAAATGAAGAAAAAAAATCACTTTTCAACACTTCTGTTGTTGATTTCTTGCATAACCTGGCCGTCATCATGTAGCACACATTATACTTGGCTTTGCCCGAACCAATCTTGTTTCAGTTTTTCCAAACATTAAGTTTGATTCGGAAGTGGTCCAATTAATTTTTCCCTTAAACGTGAACAGTAAAATCTATCGTGTTTTAGTGTATCGATCATTGGTAATGTATTTTCAGTAAAATTGCACAGCTTCTAAACTTTAGTGTGATTCGAGGGCCTAGCTTTCCAAACTATTTCCATTTTTTAAGATTACTTGAGTTAGAAGCTGGAGCCTTTGACAGTTCAGATTTTATGACTTGGCAAATGGAACAGGCGGATCATGAGAAAAAAGAACGTGAACTGTTAAAGGAACAACATCGATTGCAAAGCTTACTTGCTCGTGAAGCTGCGTTTCATGTAAAGCGAAAACTGATCGAAGAACGCCGTTTTAAGGTTGCGCGCGAACAAAAAGCAAATCTAAAGCGTCTTGCTGAAGCAAAAACGGCGAAGGAACAGGAACTGAAAGAAACTGTACAAGTTGCGTCGAGTATTGCAGCTATGCGAAAGCGTTCTCGGTTGGCCGGGCTGAAAATCTGCAACGAAAAAAAGTTAATCGGTAAGTGCTGAAGACATTGTGTGCTTATATAGAGTTCGAACTTTTTAACTTCACAAATCATATTGCTTGTTTTAACGAACCGACCGTTTTTATTGATTTTTAAGTGGTGATATGGCAAACAAAACAGACTGAACGGGTTGAAGCATACTTGCGCCAACTATGGTGAGATTGAGGTCAAAAATGTGAGCGGTATGCTGCACATGCCTTCGACTAATGAACTGTGCATAAAACGATGCGATATTCCCAAATCGGTTTGAGTTGACAGGACAATTGGTGTATCCCCACTGAAGCCGTTTGTGTAAGATGAATAGTGACCACAAATGAACGTGGCTCAACGTTTACGTAATATAATTCAGTCGTACATAGTTTAAGGTCAACAACGCTGCGATCCACAGAGTTGCTTCACAAATGCATTACAGAATTCCAAATCACGACTGCGGTAAAGGTATTCATTACTGATGAGCTCTAACAAAAGCGAAACTCCAGTATAATGCTTCTCAGACAGCGCTGGCTGAAAAGTCTATGGGAGACAAAAGATGTCATTTATGCTCTTTATATATTCTCAGTTCATTGTTGATAAAAGTGCTTGGAAAAAAGCGTATAAAACTCCCTCGGTTTTCGTCTACTCATAGCAGACAACACATTCCTATGCTCAGTCGGTGTCGATGGTATAGTTTTGATACTGGTTGTATGTTCAAAGTTGGGAAAATTGACATTCTTGAAGACTTCCAGGTGGACGGAGAATAAAAAACGATAATCGCCGGTGGCATATCATTTCATCATAAGGATGTTCAATGAATCACATGCTGTCTGTAAAAGTGATAGCAATAGTATTTCAACCATAGACCAGAAATGGTCTGAAACTGTGTTTGTGGTCAACAATTAGATCACCATTTTCACCAGGACAGCAAGTGAACCTTTGGTTGAATGTCATTTCATTCTTGTATCATTATCCACCTGCTACCAACTAATATAAATATTCATTTCATATGCATGGCAAAGAAAACTGAACAGAATGATCGAATCGTTGGAGATAAGTTATGATCAGAGTAGTCTGATTGTATGTGAAGAGTGTGATTTATGCCGTCGGTATTTGTTCAAATAGGTTTCATTAGTCGCCAACTGATTGATAACATTGGTCTGTGTTATCTACAACATCACGTACAGATATATTAAGAACGGTGTCTGCGTTAGTGGATAGCATAAAACCTCCACCCTCTGATTGGCTTAGTTAATATGGCAACCAACCGAATATCCGAAAGCGAACTCTTGGGTGGTCATCCAAGTTCACTGTGGTTATTAACCTACACTTAGCGAACCTTTAAGGACAAGATGACGACCTTCAGTTTCATGTAATGAAAATCTATCATTTTATTACCATCCTTGGTTTACCACATTTCTCTCCTTCTTAGTCGTTACATTCAATAGCTGTTTTGCTGTAATTCTAGTAAGTGTCTTACATGATAATCCTGAAATGTCAACATCCCATAATGTTTGTACTCTTACAGTCCTAGTGTAGACAATATGTAGGTAAGCGTCGGTTTGTCTGAAGTCGCTTGTGTACATCCACCTACCGACTAACGCTTTAGTTCAGAAAAAACCAAAACTGTCTGCTGACATCCAACAGATCACTTGATCGGAAGGTTGATTGTCAGATGCATTAGTGAATTTTTGTATCTTTTGGAGTGACGTGCCAAATTTAACAGAAATATCCCTTGTTGATGGGCTGAATTGCTAAAGAAAAATGCTTTTCATTCCTATATGACTGTTTTTGCGTTTTGTGTACAACCTCTTACTTAATCACACGTTTTGCACCTTTCAGGGCATTTTAAGAGAGGAAGAGAAAACGAATAGCATTTCTCGTTTTTTAACCAAGATTAGTAATTCTGTAATGAATATTTTTGTACGTTTTATCATTCCACCGATTAAAAACGATTGCAGCTAGTCAATTACGAGAAGAAACACAGAAACAACTCAAAACTATGCGAGAAAAATTGAAAGCAGAAAATGAACGAAAGACTGACTTGATTAAACAGATTCGTATTGCTGAATCTGCATGGCTGCTTGAAAAGTCAACAGCACCTAAACAGGTAAGTCCAAGAGACGGTATTAGTATTTCTTCTACTTACGCGGTACACCGTTTTCAGTTTTTTTTGGTTCGAAGCTTATCTGTATGGTGAAATTCTGTTGTGTCAATAGTAGTATAAACCAAAAGTGTTCTTCTGCAAATGTTTTTTTTAATATTTTGTCCCTGTATTTTCAACAACAAACAGAAAGTTGTGGTGTTTGTAGTTTTGGTCTTCAATTCGGTGTGACCAATGCCGTTGACGTATTCAAGTTAGGAATGAATTACATTACTACACAAAATTCTCAATTATTCTTAGATCGATTTTGCTTGCACTCCTGGACTCGGTCTTATGGAAGAGATGTCTTTAGTCGAATTGAAAGAACGACTGGTACTCCTGAGAAAGCAAACAGAATATGCACGACAAATGAAACGCAATGCCATACTGAATGAAAAGCAAAAGAAGAACGAATTGATCGTTGAGTTATTAGATCGGATTAGTCGTCATAAAAATGTTCGTTCGGTCGCTGTTACTTCTACGATACACACACAGTAAGTTATGCTGTTTAGCTGATGCGAATAAATGACAGATGACAAGTTATCCATAGCTAACGTTTGCATTTTACACTCATTCAGTGAAATGTTTATGTAGTTGACTCAGTAACTGTGTTTTTAAAATTCCTCAGGTGGATTACGTTCCACGTTTTATGTTGCAGAAAAACTATTCTTCATCCTTTCGCATAGTGTATTGTGCCATACCGTGGGTTAGTTACACGTAGACTCCGTGCACCGTATTTCAGTAATAAGTTATATTATCTTTCTGAATTAGTTTGTACTGTAAACTGGATTTAATTGTGAATACAGAATGAGTATCGGAAGTTATCTTGTAGTACACTACTCCACTGCTATGAGAAAGTCTACATTTTGCTGTATTGTTGACCGTTCTATGTAGATTGCCCAGATGAAAATCAATAGTCATTAGTGAAACTAGAGTTCTGTCACGAGCTGTTATAGTACATTATTAAATACTAACGTTCGTAGACGGCTGTTGCACTATCACAACTATGTCTGTGTGTTCCGTTACTTCTAGACCGGGATAAGGACAAGTTTTACTTCCTGAGTTAGATTCAGTTGAGCGTGGTCATAAGTAACGATCAACAGAGTGGCAATAACCCGGTAATCAGAGATCGGTAGTTAGCGAACTACAATCAGACTAGCCAATCACCAACATCTGGAGAGGTTTAGCTGGCATGGCTTGAGAAAAGCAATTTCGGCATTGCTTGCCATAGACTTTAGCAGCAGCTAAAATGCGCAATGCTTGAAAAAGTTGAGACGGCAGTTTATAACTGTTTTACATCTTGTTAAAAATATTACAAGAATAAACTAACCATATTAGGTTAGATTTGTATGAGGTCCACTGTTGTGTAGACTATCAGATAGAACGTAGGGCTGTAGTGTTCAATAATTAGGACGCACACGATCTTAAAACGTTGATCGCTATAGAAGCGTGAAAAATATATCAGGAGAAACAGTAAATACTTTGAGCCGAAGCTTGTAGTGCCTGGAAAGACCAGTAACACAAGCCAATCATCCACAGTGGAAAGAAATTTACGTCAGACGGTCCAGAGAGTTAGAACGATCAGTTTCTGGACTTACGTGAGGAGTTTCACACATGCAGCAGGAAAACCCGTGGAATGATATACGAGTGATATAGAGATCCGTTTTTCCGCCTAAAATGTTGGAATCAGTGTTTTTAGACGGCAAACGCAGTACACTCATTCAGTCACACTTTTTCTGTTCAACTGCTCCGTTTTATGAATAAACACTAAGAATGACTATGTAATGTTGCGCTTTGTCTACTGTAGAGTACTTACCACCCAGAAGACGGAATAATGCGTCAAAGTGCTGCAATGTCCTGGCCGTCTTTGAGTCCCGATCTTAATTATCTGGACGCCCTTTAGGGACTGTTATTCAGGGCAGCTTACTGCAACTATCGGGCTGATTAGTTGAAAGGATGGACCATTCAGAAAACATGGAAGGCTTTAAAAGAAACAGAACCTAAAAATAAATTCATGGCACAAATAGACCTGTCTAACATGTGGAGCGTAATGAAAGCGGTACATTTCTCTAAATCCAATTGTACCAAAATGTAAACATTATTACGGGACGACCATTTTGGGGTAGCCGTTTTCATTATTCCAGGAAACGTTCACAAATTTGTGTTTGAGGCTTCCTTTGACGGGAAGTTGTCACCTGTGACAGTTTTATGCCAAAATCTGCAGCGATCTTTGGAAAATTATTGGAAATTTTTTACCAAGAACCAGGTGATTTTAGAGTCATAAGACATACTGTTTTACGCATCTACATTAATATTTTGTGACAAATCATTCCTCATACGCATTTTGCATTGAAGTTCGAAAGAAAGTATATTCAACAACATTGCGATCACGTTGTACTACTCCACGTTTCGACCACTTTTGGTGGCCTTCTTCAGGAGGGTAGTAATCAGTTACAACACTTTTTCGGAAGGTCACCCGAGGTGGTTGAAACTTAGAGTATCGCAACTTGCTCGTAACGTTGTTATTCTCGATCTATTTATCAATAACGTTTTAAACAGGACGCCCAAACTATTCGAGTTCATTTATATTCAATAACATCTGCCAGGAATAATTTCAATCCACTGGAACATTCACAATTGGAGAAACAACTATCACTGTTGAACAAACTGAAAGCAGAAAGACTGGCTCTAACAGGACCGGAACAAAAGTCATCTAAGAACACAAGCATGATCAACACACTGACAAAAATTCACAAGGAGGTAAGAAAGCACAAATTTAATCATGGACTATAAAATTTTGGGCGCCACTGGATTGTTATAAAAGGGAAGCATTTTAGAATAATAGCAACTGCATAAAAACCTCATATGCTTGCAACAGTGAGTAGGAATACTCTTGAGAATAAGCAATTTGAATATTAATATTTTTGAAACGTCGATTCAAAGAAGTAAAAGCTGTTTGGCGCTGTTTTTGTTACGCCTCTACTTGTGGCACTGTGCAGTGATGGCGGCCGTTGCTTTTCACACAATACTGATGCATCGATGATGAATTTTAATTCTCCTTAACTGTATCATTGGCGTAAATGAATCAACAAGGCTGATTGTCTTTTCAAAACTGAACACATCGTTGAAGTAATGTCTGCTTTTCAGTTGACTGACAATGGGAAAACGAGCATTAGTTAAATTTATGTTCATATTTTTATTTTTGTTATTTTGATTATAAACTTTTGGGGCGTTTTTTTATGTCATGAGCATGGTCTGTTGGGCTTAGTGATAAAATGTTTTAGTACAAATTTCACTAAGTTAAATCGGATCAGTAGTAAATTTCACATACGCTACTTCACATTCTTACTAGAAATTCATGGAGAATTTTCACTGGAGACAAAACGAAAAGGCATTCTTCAAAGCGGTTCAACAATGTACGGATTCGATGCATCACCCAAAAGATCATTTAAGAAACAGCAGACCTTGGAAGCTTCCAGTCTTTTGTTAAATTTACTCTTGGATTAATAGTCTTTTTTAATATTGTCTAAGTATTTTTACTGAAATGAATTTGTGAAACAAATACATTCAAAAAATATTAAAAACAATAATTTTCTCCCCTTCATAAGACAGACATATCACGCACAACATAAACTAAAGTTTCTATGAGTGTCAGAAAAGGGGAATATTTATTTTATTGACACAACTTTTTTGAGATTGCTTTTAGATAAGTAAAATCCACCGTTTTTCTTGTGTTATACACTTTTATGAATGAGCCACGTTTGGGTCACAAAAACACTAGTTTTTTGGGCAATCTCATACCTACTGAGGCCTGACACAACGTTGGCCATATTTTACATCAACAACCTAGATTATAAAAATGAAAATAGGAACAACAACACTAGAAGTAGGCTTAAAAATTATAAAGATACAATATAGTGGGCGAGTGATGCGGCGTTCTACAATGATGTCTATATGTATATTGTAAGTGTGAGACGTGTACGGGGGTTTTATTCACCAATATAAAGAGCATTGTTTCAATTTATTTAATAGAATCAGCTTTGTCCCTATCGATTGTCTAAAGAATGCAGTGTTCGAGTAACCAGTGGCCACATATGGCTAGTTAGATGTAGACACTATTGTAAGCCCAACAACCCGAGCCCGCTGAATGACCTGTTGCAAGAATAAATAATGATCTTGATGAACTGATCTGTTGCGAGTCTGAAGGATTCTCTGAAGGAGGTCTATTTTTGCACACGCAGTTTAATCGGGCTCACAGGATGGAGTATAAACTGTAATACACGGAATAAGGGAGTTCGGAAATCCCTCGAAATCTTACTGGAATTGGAACCTCCAGCGTAAGTAATAAGGCGAAGACCTCGGAATGGTTGCACTAAGCATTTGTTATTCATGAGACAATAATCCGGATTTACAGATGTATACTCAGTATTGAAGAAATCAGCCAGTAATTGGCAAACCTCAGTGGCACATAAAAAGTCACAAACTACTAGCTTGCTCGTGCAGTACAGAATAACGGACTTGACAATTAACGAAAGTTGTAACATTCAAGCTGTTCGTCCAGTCCTGATGCGGTATTTTAAAGCGATATTTCGAGTGATTCCTTGCTAGATTGTCTGTTATGTTTGGATAAGCAGCAAATCGAGTAAATTTTCACCGCATAAACTCCGGTCCAGACGGGCATATGCACTACTAATGTGCTGTAATATGAACGAACCTCGAGTCTATTGTTTTCTTTCGAAGTGGGCTAGCCAGAAAGCCTATTTGAGTACTAAGGTTGCGATCCAGTGTGGGTGGTCTTCGATTCGAAAAATCTTTTGATTATCGTCAACTTTTAAGGGTTTCATGTCATGAAATTATTCGTGAGCATTGCGCTGCGGTACTTATCAAGGTTTTGCACATGGGTCTTCCACATATATTTTTTATGCTAACCTCAGTACATCCAAGGAAATGCGCACTCCTACTGTGCTTTGTGTAATCAATCAACTCCATATTTTCACTGACTAACATGATGTTGTGTAAGTTTTTGCTTTTAGTTAGAGGCTAGTCGAATGAACTTCGTCGGCTGCTAACTATTGCGGGAATAGATCGTGCAACCTACGGTTAAGTAGCTTTTGTCAATCATACCAGAACAGACGGCTTTCATTACGATGATGGCCAAAGGCTCATGGTAAGGTTAGACATGCACGGTGCATTCAAATTGATGCTGACGAGTACCAGTTAATGAAAAACAAGTAAAAAAAGCGTCTACGATAGGCGACTAGAAAGCTGAACAGAAGTCATATGTGCGTCACAGTAGTTTGTATCGAGAGCAGCCTACAGCGAATAAACCGTAAGCTTGGAACACAAAACAGGCTGGAAATGACTAATCACCAAAGTTTTGAAAAATTTCAAGGACCGTGAGCTATGCTAGCTTAACGTATTCTCGAATGCTGGGAGAGAATTTTTTTCTGTTACCTTTACTTATGAGGTGAGGACAATGAAACTTTGGGTTGTTACAGTTGTTTATGTGATTTCTAAATACTCAGACATATGTTCTTTTATCGTGAAATTTAAGGGTTTATTGGTTTGGTCTCTGTAGTGCCTTCCAGATTTATGCATGAAATGGTCTACATTTAGAAGCCGAAGGTGCAATTCTTGTTACTCTAGTCAGAAGGCTCAAACAAACCAACGAAAGCGTTTTCTATTCAACAGTTTGAAACCCTACGGACGTATGCATTTTTGGTCAAACACACCTGGCCGCACAAACCGGCCCCTGTTTCTCGGGCGTTCTTATGTACACATGTCCATTTGTGCAATTAAATCTCACTAGCAAACGATTTGTGAAACGTCTCTGGTACCACCTGGTAGAATTAGTCCTTGAAGAAAGCGTTACTGCAAACAAGGAATTACTTCATGCGCCTTCGCGTAACACCAATAGCTGCCAGCTCACGGCATCGTGAGTAAGTTTCTGGACAACCATCCTGACACATTCCCAGGCTGTGGGTTTGTGTGACTTCCTGACATGCTCCGACAGTCAGTGGTTTAAAAATTAAATACACTACTCACAATTTTTAAGTAGTATAAACAAGATATTTATGGGTTAAATCCTGTCTAAATTCGCCGTCGATCGATGCATTCATACGATGTTTGAGATATTGTTTCATTTCTTACGCTGAGATAGCGTAGATAATTTAATGACTGCATACAAAGGAAGAAGCATACTATTTAATTTCCAATGAGGTTACGGTATTTCTCAGCATACGGAAACATCCTCCACTGGACAAAATTCTCCATGATGAAAGTGTTTCCGTTTGTTGGGAATAGCGTTGTGTTCCGATAGCATTCTGTGAGTGCTTGACAATAGATTAACTAGGGCGGTGCTAACATAATTGATACTGGCATCTCATTATTTATTGATTCATGACAGTCATGCCCGAAATATACTATGGTTTGGCCGCCACTCACCATGACAGTAAAGTGGAACAGCCTAGAAAATACATCTAGTTACTAAAGACGACAGACTTCTCAAAATGAAGCATATTATTGAATGGCTCCCGCTTGTACGATGTTCTAACGATTACGACCCAATGATGGAACGTTGAGAGATAAAATGTCATGATAAACATTAATATCTCCAAGTAGCTTGGTTTGTATTATAGAAAACACACAAAAGAGAAACTAACCTAGTAAACTCAAGTATCTGCTACTGTGTACCATCAAGATTAGAGTTGTGCTGGAATATTACACGGTTAACTTGATCTAGATACAGGTCAAGTAGAGACGATTCGGACCGAAAAACACTTGACTAACAGAGCACCACTGTACTCATTAGTCTATTTCGGAAGTAAGTGTTTCTTGGATGACAGAATCTGTTCCTAAAAGTTTATTCTTTGGAGACATTTTCTTGAGTTAGAATGGTAATTATCTTTATTTTTTGCTGTCACAATAACAGTAAGACCACAATGGACTGAGACTGTTGGGGGTTTGACCACTGTACATTTCAGCCTTACATGAACTAGAGCAAAAATGGCCCAATGTGTTTTCCTTAACGGCCGTGTTTGTGGCAATCTACTTGATGTCTGTGTTTAGCATTAATCATAATTACTAACGAACTACATCGGAAAGATGCTTTCATTCCGTATGTAATTGCCCCTTGACCATCAAACGGATTGTCACACCTGTTTCGAACTCAGCGTCCTTTCCCCCCAACATGCCTTGGAAGTGAACCTACAGTATGTTAATGGAGAGTGGTTCATCTAATTGTTCAGTCGGTCGCAAGATAATCGTTTCCGAGATGGTCGGAAAGTGTGTGAGATGGTGGCGGCCACTGGAACCAATTGCCTGCGTACATTCCCCTGAATACGTACATTCTGTCTGTAGACAAACCACAATTCGCGATCGAGTCTAGTTTCGGAACGAAGGAAGTGATGCCCTCAAGAAACGTTGATTCCGAGAGAAAATAAACGAAACTCCATTAATGTAAATAAAATTAGGCACATGATAGGATGAACTAAGCTAGTATTTATTTATTTAACAGTCAAACCTTTCAACTTACGTAATCAACTCCACCTTTCTGTGTGCTATTGAAGTGTTAAGATAACTTGATCAGCAAAATCTGCCATCTATAGATAGACAGGAACGAGCTATTGCGGTTGTTTCACAAAGCCTCACCGGCTTATTGAATATGTCTTTATTTTCGAGTGAAAAAGGGACTGTGTATAGTACCAGTATCAACAGTGCGACCGGCTTCGAGTTAGAATTTTGTGATCAGAATAAAGGTCTGAGTTCTTATCAGTTGCCTTCCAGAATGCAACAAACTGCCTTCGTACTATTATCTTGAAAGTTTGTACTACCAGTAACAGTTTTAACTTGTATATATCAGAATCTACAACGCCGTACCATCAATTTTTCAATTACCAAATGTATTACGATCTGAATAGTGTCACGTAAAAACTACGATAAGCAGTTCACATTACAGGTTCTTTATTTATGTTACGTATGGATAAAAAATAAAACTGCGGATTGTTTCAGTGCGTGAGTTTTCTACTGTTTTCTTATATCTTCAGGTTTGCACAATGGTTTGTGATTTTTTCAAATCATTTTTCTTATTTCTCTAAACTCAATCGGTTTGAAAGAAAATTTAATTGATAATCGTCACGTTCCGCTTTGATCAATGATGCATTGTGAGGAGCGTTCTACGCAGAAAGGTGATTCAATAAACTAATGTGGATTGATTGAGGCAATTACGTTGGACGTTTCAAAATCACTGATTCACTTCGATAACCAGCTGCAGACGATACTGACTTGTTGAGTTCATCGACTGTTGCTGGCATTCGAGAAGCAGTGGCTGAAGGGTTTGATTGTTCGATGAATTTCTATCTCAATTTTTTTCTCATACAAACGTCTGTGATCTGAAAACATAATCGCACAGGACGGAATCAGCCAAAATTATCTTGATTTGAAATACTTTGAACCAGTACGACTTAATGCAGCAAAAGAATTAACGAAAATACCTAACAAGAAGATTTATTGGCCACAGACGTATGCCACTTTTACTTAGTTGTACTTGTTGCTAACTTGAGACCAAATACATCTTATGAAGTTGTGGTGTCACACACACAGACTTCAGTCGGAATCACTATTTCTAATTGATTCATTGGTACATTGATAGAATTTTGACAAGTAGTGCGGACAAAACAATGTTCTACTGGCTAACCTCTAACTAGCGAACTCACAATTCATTATGATGAACCTGTTCGTCACCAAGATGGTTAGATGAACCAACCAACCAATGGCATGGTATTCGAAATTAGAGTATGATCAATATGACAGCAGTCTGCAAACGCTTGTCCTTCAGAGCGGCGTCGTAGATTGTACACCAATTGTGTTAATCTATATCAAACCGGACTTTGTTGTTGGCCACGTTTTAGAACAGTGGTAGTCACCTCGTTTGAACAAATATTCAAAACATCCTTTAAATGTTTTGACATTCTATTAGGCAAAATCACACGGATCTGTAAACAAGCCACATGAGACAGTTGGTAATGCAAAATGATGACAGTTTGCAAATCTTAACTTCTGATTCTTACATTTGAAGCCTTGAAACTATACAACTATTTTCGACTTTAAACTTAAAATCTGTCAAAGAATACTTTTCCGTTTACTTTAAGTATGTAGAACACATTGAACCTTTCGAAGTACTTACATAGGATATAACTGATAAATTGAATGCAAGTTCGGGAAACGTGATTTTAATACAGTCTATCGAGTAGACACTGAATGAAACACAGAGGACAAGTTTATTTCGATGCTCAATTTTGGTGCTTTTCTTAATTAAAGGTACTAACTAATTTCATTGTATGACAAGCGTTTAGGTTAATGGAGGTATCGGAAACACCGTTCAGAAGACTATCACTGATCTGTCACGCGGTCGTATTGCAAGCGTTCACAAATTCGCACCCTAGCTCATCCCGCGTTGATGTTGACGTCTGTTTTGTTGTTAGGCCGCTATATCACTCATTTTGCCTATCTTGTACGACTTCCGATTTGTGTCATTATAACACTATGAAGTTCGGGAGTCAAAATAATAAACAGGAAGAGTTGTAATCTTGATAACATAGGTATTTCTGAGAGAAGTGTTATCGGTGTTGCTACCTTCACTGAAGTGCCGAACAATTAGACTGCCGACCAATCCAATAACACTTTAACTGTTTGAAATCAAATAGCATTTGACGGTAAGTTTCGATGAACTTGCTGTTCTATGTTTATTATACTTGTAATCCGATTAATGTAGAAAAAACCAGTGTACCGAGCCTAGCATATACTCAGATACAACGAGACTGTCCAATCAATACCTTCTGTCAAGTACCGTCCTGCTATGTCAAACTGTGTTTTTATAAATGTTAGTTAGGAGCTAATCGTTGTCACAACATTCCTGCTGAAATCAGTCCTATTTAGTTAGACAGATTTTCTGTTATGTTGCTCTTTGAGTTTAAATTCATTGTAAGCTATAATTACATCCAAAATGAAAGTGAGCAACTTACTTATGCATATTATCTACTATTTAAAAACATTTGCTACAAGTTTGAAACATTGAGTTTCCTTTAACCAGTTTATCAAGACCGCAGGAAGACATGTGGAGAGATGAAATCATTTCGTCTGTTTTCATCAATCGGTTATATGAAACATTCGGTTATATGAGTTTAGGGCATGGTGACAAAACAATAAAATGAACGAACGCCACACGGGAGCAATCAGGGCTGGGTAAACGGTTTCAATGCCAAGGCAGAGAGATTGCTTGCGTCAACGCCTTTTGCCAAGAGTAGGCCCATGCACGAAGCTTGATCTCGGAAAACGCCATCCTAGAGATGCGGTTGCGTAATTAGACCATGAACGAAGTGATGAGATTGATCACATGATCTAATGCGATTAAGTGTTTCGCGATCGAAGATGCCGGATTTCTGTTCAAATGTTGACATGCTGACCTGCGTTGGGTCATTGTCTGAATCAGCCACTTGGGGAGGTTCTCAGCCTTCCTCTGTCGTAGGATTTGGTCCGTTCTGCCGAAGTATGAGTCACCGCTACTCCAAGTGAACATTAAAATGTCGTCGATATACCGTTTACAAAACAAAGAACGGTCAATTAATTCGACAGTCCATCTTCGACCATTTCATGAAAAATATCTGCTAAGTTTGGGTCCAACGGTCTACCCATCGTTACATCATCAAATTACTTATAAGCACATCTATTGAACTCAAACCAGACATTCTCCATACACAAAAGAATTAAGTTATTCAACGGGAACAGATAAGAAAATACTGTTATTCGAAACAAAATTGCATGGATAATCAACTGTTTTGTGTAAGGCACCGTTTGTGAACAGTGACTCAACGATAGTTGAGTATGTATTTTGTGAGGTGCTCACCGAAATATTCTCATATACTCAAAAGACCCTTTCAACGATTTGGAAAACTTCGTAATTCTTTTAAATCAGTTTAATTCCACTCACCGAAATATCTCTGTTACTCACGGACAAAAGTCAGATAACTCACTACCATTCTTAGATGTCCTTATTTCTAAGTGCTTAGCCGGTCTGTTTATCGAAAAGCCACATACAGAGGACAGTACCCGTAATTCTGCTCATTTGTGCCTGTGGCCTACAGACGTAGTTTAGTGTGAACATGTTTTCAGTGGAAAATGAACCTGTACACAACCGGCCGTCCAAAGTTTAAAGTGAAGCTCTTGATGAATGTTATGCTTGCGAATGGGTATCCAGTCAAATTTGTTGAACTTCATTGCAAGGAACGAGCGGATAACTCTCAACCACGGTCGGCACCAAAAAAGCAAGATTGATCAGCCTTCCTTACAAAAGAAACCACAGTACTACTGACTTAAATCGACAGGTGAAATCTGCCACTGATCTCACTTATCTCGGCAGTGGAATTACGTTTGTTGCTTTCCACTCGAAGGATTAATTCCCAATACACTGGTCACTTTCAGTACACTAGTTCAGGTAAGGGAAGTAATTTAAATGGTATTATGTGAATGTTTATTCTGACTTACTTGACTGAGTGGTACAATATCACACAGCGTATTCAAACGTATTCAGCAAACTTGTTGTAGACCATCTCAGGTTTGGTAAGTTCATCGTAATTAGTCAAAGCTGAAATACTGTCTGCGTATGAAACCCTGGTTATTCATCTAAAAACTTTTAAAAGAGATAGGTGTGCAGTCAATTAAACCTAACTTCGCACCGAACAGCTGTCAATAAACAGAGGAAATTACCTTAGAAAATACTGTACTAGCTTTCCAATATTTGAACTGCTTATTTATCAAACCTAACAAATGTGTTAGCATTTATCTGCACATTGGAGTAAGTGTTATAAGCTGCACGATCAAAGATTACAAGGAGCTGTCCTATATACTAAGAGAAACAAGAAAATATGCAAGCAAACTGGTTGTGCTGATTCAGTCACAAAGCACTGGCAGGTAATGTTCTTCTCGGCAAAGAATATTGTGGTGGATTATCCAACCGAAGGTGCGAGTATTCCAACACTCGGCGGAATGCCTCAACGCGGGGGAGGTAAGTCCAGAAACCCAAGGCAAGCGGATCGGGGACAGCGTGGGCAAACGAATGAGTCATGGCAGGACTGGATCGGACCAACGGGCGAGAAATGGTAGACAAAATAGGATGGACCACTAAATCGGAGGCGTGATCATTCTAACACTCACAAGAATATCTCAACAAGGTCGTGGAATACGATCAAATCCCACAGTGGATAGATAAGTGACAACATGAGCGACCGGACGAGCCAACGTTCAACAAAATTGGACCAACGGACGAAGAATGGCAGACGGAAAACCCCCGATAGAAGCCGTCGATCACACACATAAACCGGACGTAAATGTACACGACATATGAGCGGAAACCGCGGGGTGTTTTGGACTGGAATTCTGATTCATAAAAGAGAGCGTACGTGTAGCATAGCAACCAGCGAGTTGGGCATTAAAGATTGTGCTTTATTGGACTCCTTTTCGCTACTTAATGATGACGTTAAACATGCTGCGCATTGAGGTTGTCAATGAAACTTGAAATGTACTCATAAATCGCGAACTAACTTCCTACGTGGTTTACTTGTCTTCTGAATTGATTTAAATTTGATTTTGAATTGAGTTAAACCGTTCTAATTTATGTTTTGACAGTGAATATTCGAACAAATTTGTAGATAATTTACAGGAACAGGATAGGCGCGCTGTAACTTTAGACGCTGAATAAACACTGCCAATATAGCAATTTCAAACGCTCGTAGAACTACGTGAAAGAAAGCCAAAACTGGACGAGTTAACGAATCGCTCGATATTCAATCGGATATTGAAATTTTGCATTTTGTACAGTCATGTTTGAACTTTAAAAACGAAAACGTTCTAAGCAACTGTTTTCTAATTGATTGTAAATGTCTTTACATGTGTTCAGCACTTGATGAATATTTGCAGCCACTATTTTCTAACGTCGTAGCTTGAACTATATTTTTTGACGGTGGGTGAGCAAAAATGGGTAAGCAAATGACAAATAACAGACTCAATGGTTCTTGTTTGAATTTCATGCATGATGTATAACAATAAAACATCTTACCTATTGTCAGTCGTCAGGTGAAAGTTTCAGTATTACAACTCCTTACATTCATCAGTGAATTGAGGGCATATGTGTGAGAAGCGAAAAACACACGCAGATGTCAGTATGAATTCTCACCCTCTCTCACTGATTCTGTCTAATCGACAGAAAAATAAAAAAGTTGGTGTGTGATGAGTTTGTGTGGAAAAACCAAATTAATCGATGGAGATAAGACCAGTGACGACTGTAAAGATTCGTATTGATAAAATAGTAAATATGTCAAACAGCATATTGTTAATAACAACCATGGTACAGATCTGTAACCGTCAAGCAGAATGCAGTAAGAAGGTTTAAATGTTCACAGCAGGGATTACAAATATCATATGGATTTGAATGACAATGGAGATGGGACGCTTTGTTGCAGGAAGCAGTTCTCAGCAATAAAAAAATTGAGGTGACACTCGATTTAAGAAGAGACACAGTGATCGTCCTATCTATTCTGCTTGACTTGTCGACGATTAGGACGTCTCGGTCAAAATGAAATGACGGAACTAACCGTACTAACATTCAGTCGTGCAGCGAATTTGTAATTCATTAAGTGACCCACTTGTGAACAATCATGATATCTGCTAGATAAAAGCTAGCGTTAGGAACCACATGCATATATAGGATATGTATTCCAGTTGCTTCAGCAGGAGTCCACGTGAGAAGCCTGGAATTCTTCAATTAAGAATACACTATTCAACTAATCACCATACATTCCGTGTTTATTAACTTCTCCAAGGGTTTTATAAGTCACTGTCACTTGAATATAACGTTCAAAGTCCGAAATAAAGGTCGGTGACTTTCAATTCATGTTTAGAAGTTGTTATTTCAATAAGATAGGGGTGGTCCATGGTCACTGATTACTAATGAATAAAGTTCAAATTAAAAATAATCAGACGGCGGGGGAACCGTAACTGCTGTTTTACTGACATAACATCTCAGTTACAAAACCACACACAAGATCAGTCAGTGTAACGATTGTAGCTATATTCAACTTGAATGTCATTTAATAGAGGAACAAGAGGTTATCTGCAGAAAGACAGCTATATGTGTACTGGACAGCCGAGTTCGAGACTTTTACTTCAGGAACCAATAAGCATCCAACTACCACAACGGCAGACAGCAAGAACTGACGCGAATATGTAGAATAAATTATACACAAGAGATTAATTGCAGGAAGTGAAGTTTGAGAGATAGGAGAGTTGATAAACGGGAGTAGCTAGATTTAGTAGGAGGTGTTTACCGAGGTAGTCAGGTCTGTATGAAAAGACGGGCGCGACGAGTGGTTGCTGAATAGACGTTGCGAGCTCATTAAGCGATGTCTGAAACGGTTGAAATAAGAGGAGCATACTTAGGTTGTCTACTTTTTATTTAGTAGGACAGAGTTAGAGAAAAAGAGTGTTTAAGAATGAATAACGGATTCATCGAAGGTCCGCTGCTCAACTACACACTACGGCTTGTCTGTCATACACACAGTCAAATAAGTGTTCAATCAGAAGTAAGTATACTAACATTTTCCATCTGCGAGTTTACCAGCTCGAGTAACCATAGCTGAACAAGAGAGCTGTGAAAGATCGACCATTTTTGACTCATGAGCCATGCCAACAAATGATTCTTCAGTTACCACGGGCGTACACGTGACTTTACGTCCACCATCTTTGCATGATGGTCCACTGACAGTTTATGGTTGATGGTTTCACACGCACTATATGCGTGTCTATAGATCTATCGATACTTGCTTAAACTGGTTATCTTATCGATCATGTGGATTGTCATGTTTATCCGATCACACAAGCCCGCTGTTCACACAGCATGTAATACTTTGTCTTGGATGGACTGCACGGTAGCTGCGTCATGTTGCTATAGCAAAAACCTTGCGCTTTCTGCCATCGTTCCTAATCGAGGTGACACACCACAACACTTTTACTGCACACTGAGGAGAGTCTCCATTGGTCAGGCCGTTATAAGGAGACAATTATTGAATATTTTTATTAAAAGCATCTTTGAGAAGACTTTATTGCTTATTTTTTAAGAATTGTGTTAGAATCTTCCATAATGCTGATAAATAACATCGCACACGATCAGCTGGGTCCGTAAATATCTGATCGTCCATACTAAGCAAAATCCTTATATTTTCCAGCAGCGGTTTGTGTACGTTTCCAATGTATCTAGGACAACTGGTGGTACGGCGACTACTCAACTTGGATGCATATAATATAAGATAGTTACCAGTGCTTAGTATTACATTTTCTGATCGCGCGCTTTAGACTCGTATGAACAAGGCTGTTTTCAATCGTCACGGTGTGGTGCTAGTTCTCCGGAAGCCCGGTATTTCGTTTGTGCAAAGATTTATCGTGTACATAAGCGCCGCCGCAAGTTGCCAATGCTTTCGTTTGAACAACGCACCTTTCTACGTCTCACACTTGAAAATATATTTTCTGCTGTGCGATATGTGTGAGCTGTTGAGCGCAACAAATTATCATATATTATTCACGATAATTCCGTTGAAGTACTTTCTCGTATGGTGTTTACATCAGCGTCAAGCGTAGTCGTTGTTGTGTAAACGAATGCCACAAAACAGGGAGAAACCACCATCCTTCAATCACACAATATTCGGAAACTTTTTTATCTGTCAGTTTGACCACTTGAAGTTTTGGGAAGTGAGTGTTTGTTTCAAATGTTAGCATAGTCGCAGATTAAGGTGTTTGTAAATTGATTTTGCGTTCGTTTATTCAGCGCATCACATGATTTTAGTATTGTGACAGAAGGTCTGAGTTGTTTGAGTATTATGTTAAATCTATCAAAAATGATGGATAACGTTCGAAATAAAAAATACCTCCAAGATACCCACACTTCTGTTACTGAAGAATACGGATCTTCCTCCCAACAGTATACAACTATATTCTAATAGTTTGCCTGTATTGAATCAGCAAGTGTCGAAGAATTAGGACAGGCTGACCGAATGAATAATTCTTTCCAAACAGTATCAATAAAAATAATGCTGTTATTGTCGCTGCAACAAGATGAGGTCAGAGCTGTATGGTAGTTGCGTCATCAGAAGACTGGCGGTTGTGAATATGTTGGTGCCACTAAGTACACGCGCATGTTTGAACGTGGTTATCATATCATAGGAGGGCTTACTGCACCAACGATCGATTTGACTTTTCTAAAAGTACTGATTTTTTCAGCTGAGAAACGAACATGTCTGTTCCAGTGGAATGAAACTGGCCCACGAGTTTAAGCTTGCAGCCTGTATTAGGGTAACCAACTATTAGTACCACAGCATGGTACAGTAAAATTTTAACTTCATGTCATGAATAGTTAAGGGTCTTACTTCAACCACCGGCCTTCATAGAGGACGCTTTCATCGTGCCTAGCGTGAATGAAATCCTTCGAATTCAAATAAGCAAATCTTAGGAGTAACTCTCGCAGCGCTGTGCAAACAGTCAAACCATTAGATGTTTCCATACTATTGAGGTGCGTTAACAAAAAATCGTCTCAAAATTCGGCCGCAATAAAATGCTGCTGGTACGCGTCATAATACAGCAGTCGTTGGACAAGTGTTTTGTTGTCTGTAGTATGCACTTGGAACTATACAATGCAACAATTGCTGTCGTAAATCAAAAGAAAATACTGCAGGATTTTTATCGCAAAAAGACATATGGGACCTGCAGTTTGAATTAACATCAATTTTACTGCCCGCATTACTTCAATATATTCGGTGCCGAAAATGCTACCGGATGAACATAAAGCGGTAACACATAATTCACGTGAGGACACAGAAGTACAGTTTTATACAACGCATTGAAAAAGTGTTTTCTAAATGTTGAAATGATTTAAGTATTTCCCATGGTTTGGTTAAGTATAGTTGGTAGGCTGATATATTCCTGGGGACTGATAATGTTGTCTAGAGGAAATCCATCTAGTTCTTATCCGTACACGAATGTTTGATAAGGTAAACATGTTGGACTGATTATCTGAAAACATTAAACATATGTATGGGATTTTCATCTTTCATAGCCCCACAGTTCCACGTGTCTGGAGAATTTTCTGAACCCAGTGACTGTACTTATTCTTATGATCATCATGACTGACAGGTTTTAGTGAGCCTATTAAATATTCATCTTTGACTAGCTTTTGGAGGCCTTGCAAGGCTCTGTGGTTCAGATTGTTCCTTAATTTGACAACTTAGACACCCGTCTAGTTCACATCTGGTATGAGGCAAAACCATTAGTTTCACATTCTTTTCAGTACCTTATAAACGTTAATGCTTCTGATCACAACTTTGACGTTTTCTTGACTCTTAAGATCCTTCCGTTTATTTTCATCTTACCTTACGTTACCGGGTCTGTAAACTACGCGTAATTCAGTCATAAACTTGAATATGGACTAACAAATTCACCGGAAAACTTCACTAAAATCCTGTCAGGTACAAAATCGTAACTTAAAAACCAATCGACCGCTAGAGAAACTCGTTCTCAGAACAGTCGTGAAGTAGCGGGTATAGTATATTTGATACAAGATGTACAAGTAACTGCTTGGCAAGCGAACTATAAACTGCGTCATTCCGTAAGAGATGTTGACTCATTCACAGGGTGGTTCTGGCGGATGCTATGATATAGCATAAAAAAAACATTAACGCACATATCGCGATACCTTCATCGTCTTGAAGTAGCACGGAGAAATACACGGGGTGAGGTCGAGGTCATTTGAAAAGTGAAGTATGAAACTTTAGCCTGTGATTTGGTGCAGTTGTCCTTAAGTGAATCACTTAATTGTTTTCAAGTTCACTGACTCTTCGGATATTTATTGTTTCGTACACACCCGAACCGTATGCAGGAGCTATTACAAGTTACTGAAAAATTTCACCAACCGTTTGTCAGTCGGCCTTGCTCTAAGTTGTGTTCTAAGTTGAGAATGTGTATTGTCTCAATTTGACTGATAACTGCTTAAGTAGACATATTACTCGCAATCTATGACTTAACTTACTTAGCTTCTGCCACTTTAAGTTTATTTTGCAAAATTCGGTCTAGTATTAGTTAAATCGGCAGCAGCGCTGTTTGGAGCTAACTGTATTCACACAACAACCACGTCACTGCCTTTGCCGAAAAAAATCCCGAGCAGCAGACTACCTGCACATTTCCCTCCAATATACGTTTTAAACTTCCTACCACTGCATTAGAAGTTGGTATGCTTGGCGTAGTTCGCGGATGTGTAGCAACATTCAGTCGAACAAAACGTCGAAACCCATAGGGAGAAAATAAATATCCACTGACAACCGCCTGGGAGAGTTTTCCATAAACTCTCACCCTGCTTGCAGAGTGAGCACACAGTGATCTCAATAGATTCACGTATTTCCCTGGTACTCTCTTACGAAAAAAAGAGCCTCAGAGAACGTTACGAGCAACTGAATCAATAGCGGCCTTTAGATTCAAAAAGATCACAACTATCGGCCATATGCAACATTACCGATATTCGAAGATCAGTCGCAAGGTAAAAGTACGGTCAATGCACTCTCGACCGGTTCGGAATCCTGATTGTATTTTGCATATCTGACTTTGGTTGAGCTTGGTGAGGCAACGTAAAATGAGGCCATTGAGCAATTTGGACGCAACAGACACTAAACTGATGCCTCTGTGGTTGTTACAAAGATGTCGGACCCAGTTTTTGGAAATGATAATTACTGTTGATAGGCACCAATCTCAAGGTACCTCTTCAGTCTCCCAAATCGTCTAGAGGAGTTCTATCAGTTCTGATAGCAACTTCTCTCCACCATCCTTGGAAACATAAGGCGGGAAGAGGTCTGGACCAGGAGCATTATTACGCTTCAATAGCTTGAGCTCTAGGACCACTTCTGATTCCGACGGAGGACCGTCTGGAATGCAGTAACTGATAATTCGGGTCCCGTCGTCCACATGGTCTGATTGAGGCCAGCTGAACTGTTCTTCAAAATGTTCAGCCCACCTATCAAGTCGGCGCGATTGACTGGTAATAAGTGAACCATCTTTTTCACATATGGTCTCACTTACACTGACT